>CM043882.1:27693665-27931926 GCA_024034495.1 Camelina laxa
TAATATATATATATTGGATATTAAAAATATTTTTAATTGTGTTTAAGGATAGTAGAGAGAGTTAACTAAACTTGTTTGGATATGAATATAAGCATTTAATGGCATTCAAAAGTAAATGTTTCCAAAAACATATTTTTGAGCAAAAAGTGATACAGTTATACTAGTATAGATTGGTAATATATTTGTGGTTTGCATACTGATCGAAATAACCACATCTGAATCTGCATTTGATTTTTCACTGACTTAATCAAACTCACATATAAAATGTACACTATTTAATTTGGTATAGCCAAAATCTAGATGATATGACATGTAAAGTTTCTAGATTGCGAAAATGAAATGTGATGTATATAATTTTGTGGATGAACCGACAAGAATATTATCTAAATGACCCAAAAATTGGTCCATTTAGAGGAACATATTCTAGTGATAGAGAATTCAAAGTTGACTATATTTAGCCCATGCAAAAAGAAAGAGATAAGTTTAGAAATCAATAAGCATATATTCCTTCTCAAGAGTTATAAAAAGAGAGCACATGCATGTGAGGAATGAGACATATAGAGAGTTATGAAGTGTATAATGAAGAAGAAAGGTTTAACATGGCGTAAAGAGTCTTGTTTAATAGCCAAGGATGACTTGACTGATCTTTTCATCTCCAAGATTCAATTTTCAGTTCATGGGTTTTGGATTATTATGCATTTAAAGGTATAATAATTTGAATTCATGTTGAATCTTGAGGGTTAGGTTTCAGGCGGTCTCCTTGGCTATCTTGACATGCTTTTTTCATCCATGTTATTCTTTACTTCTTTCGGTCTTCCGAATCACTATAAATTCACTAGTTGTAAAAATATTTCAATCTTTGTAAAGGTGTCATGTGTTATAAGGTGTTGTGTTTAATTTCGAAAATCTCAAATTTTCTTAGATAGGTTTCTAAGCATGTTTCATTTCATAGTATATGTGGTGAATGCACAGGGGCGGTCTTAGAATTATTGAGGCCTAAAGCATTTTTATGAATGGTATTTTATAAATATATATTAACTTTACTCATATGATTCAAACAATTAAAAAAATACAAAAACTGCCGATAAGGAGAATTGAACCTGCGACAATAAATAAGTTCTAGCACAACATTACCAACTGAGCTAAGAAATTGTTTTGGTAATTAGCCCAAATTATTTAAATATATTATGTGGCTTAAAGCTGATGCTTTGGCTGCTTTAGGGATGGGTCGGACCTGTAAATGCACACATTATTTAGAAGGAGATGTCAAAGATGAATAGGAGAATCATACTTTGGTAGCCAAGGATGACTTGCGTGTTTCTTTGAGTAAAATGGTTAGTTTAGTCTTGTTTGACAAGTGAGTATGACTTATATCAAATAATGACCATTTTACTTATAAAGGTATCAGGCAGTCTCCTAGGCTATCCTTATATGTTCTTCTCTTTCATCTCAAACTTTCACTTTCATCCAAAATAAGAGACACGACATGAGTTTTCATGAAAAGACTAATTCTGATTGTTTTTAGGCTTTTTGCATGTTTATATATTGTTTTAAGTCAACATTCTCTCTCCTAACTTGAAGTTAACTGCAGCCAAGTCTCTCACTCCAATGAGCTCCCTCGTCTCCTTAAACTCGATCCTTCCAAGAGCTTTAGTTAATATATATGTTTTCTGTTATTCTCCTCGTACATGCTCAACTTCCACAAGCCCTCTCTCAACACATTCTCTAATAAAATGGTACCTTGTGTGTATGTGCTTGCTCCTCCCATGGAAAACTGGGTTCTTGATTAATGCAATGGCAGATTGGTTATCAATTCGAATAACCACTTTTCCACATGGTAACTCGGTGATCTCTCCAAGCAGGTCTTGAAGCCAAATTTTTTGTCTCGCAGCTTCAGTACCGGCCATAAACTCAGCTTCACAGGAAGAAAACGCCACTGTGTCTTGCTTCTGCGAGTACCAAGTAATCAAGCTCCCTCCTAAATAGAAAACATGACGAGTCGTGCTCTTGTCATCATGTGGATCCACATTGTGACTACAGTCACTGTAACCAACTAGCTCAGTTGAAACTCTTGGTGAATTGATCTTGCAAACGTCAGTCCAAACGTTGTTGTTCCTCGCAAGTATCTCAAGCACTGCTTCATTGCCACACCATGTGACTCCTTCGGGTTCTGTATATAACGACTTAGCACACCTACACAATATGACAAATCTGGCCTTGTGTGAAGCAAGTAATGAAAACATCCAACAGTTTTCCTATACTTAGTCGCATCTATATCCTTTTCTTTTGGAGACTTTGACAATTTTAAACCCTCATCCATGGGTGTGTGAGCCATATTACAGTCTTTCATTCCTACTTCTTCCAATATTTTTAGAGCATAACAACCTTGGCTTAGCGTAATTCCTCCTTGATGCTGACGTACCTCAATCCCAAGATAGTAGGTTAATCTTTCAAGATCGCTCATCTCAAATTTAGATGCCATTTCCTTTTTAAAATCATTTATGATTTTTATATATGTTCCTGACACAAACAGATCATCAACATATACTGCAACCACAATAAAACCTTGATCCACCCATTTACGATATATCGATGGCTCTTTAGTACACCTCTTAAACTGCAGATCCTTGAGAATTTGATTTAGCTTATCATTCCAAGCCCTTGGTGCTTGATTTAAAGCCATACAAAGCTTGTTCAACTTGTAAACCTTGTCCTCTAAGCCTCTTACTTCAAAACCTTCTGGCTGAGTAACAAAAAACAGTTTCCTTCAATTCTCCATGAAGAAATGTTGTCTTCACGTCAAGATGGTGTATCTCACATCCATTTGTTGCTGCAAGACTAATCAAAAAATGAATTGTTTCGATTCGTGCAACCGGAGCAAACACCTCTTCAAAATCAATACCATACCGCTGAACATATCCCTTAGTTACAAGCCTAGCTTTGTACTTGTTTATGCTGCCATCAGAGTTCCTTTTTAGCTTAAAGACCCACTTCAGACCTATTTGCTTCTCCCCAAGTGGAAGATCAACAAGATTCCAAGTGTGATTCTTAACAATAGAATGTATCTCCTCCTCACACGCCTTCATCTATTTTTCTGATTCTTGTGCTTCATAATAATCTCTTGGTTAATTGTTTAGGCACATCAACAATCGCTCTCCTTCTTCCTCAGCAAACAGAGCATACTTATCCAGATGATCCGGTAAGACATAGTCCTCGAGATGTGCCGGTTTCGTCCTTTGTCGTGTAGTTCTTCTTAGTGTCAATGGTTGTTCTGACACCTCTTCATTACTGCCATCAACATTATCATTATCTCCACCATCATCGTGATCATCAGATTCTGACCTGATTTCGCCTTGCTCTGTTTCGAACTCTGCTTCTTGAATGCCATGGTTGCAAAAAACTCCTACATTGATCCTGAAACCTCCGACTTCATCCTGTTCTAAATGTCTCTTATCCCAGTCCTAGCTTCTTGTTTCATTAAAAATAACATCACAACTAACCACAACCTTCCGAGTTTTAGGATCAAACAAGCGATATGCTTTTGATCCTGGTTTTGTACCCAAGTGTACCAACATTCTTGATCTGTCTTCGAGTTTCTTCAAGTGAGGTTTCTCCATCTTAGCAAATCCTATGCAACCAAACATTCGAAGATGGCTGAGATTACGTTTTCTTCCTCGAAACACCTCATACGGAGTCTTCTCATTAAGTGACCTTGTAGCTAATCTGTTGAGAAGATATGTGGCATGGCGTACTGCTTCTCCCCATAAGTAATTTGGAACAGACATATACTTTAGAACGCTCATAGTCATCTCCATCAAAGTTCTATTGCGTCTTTCAACAACACCGTTTTGCTGAGGAGTGTATGGAGTTGTGAGCTGCCTCTTAATACCATTGTCACTGCAGAAAGAATCAAACTCATGTGACACAAACTCTTCTCCTCTATCTGTTCTGAAAGTTTGTATGTGCTTCCCTATTTCTTGCTCTACTACTGCCTTAAACTTCTTGAATTTGTTGAAAGCCTCACTTTTCTCTTTCAAGAGAATTGTCCACATATATCTAGAATGATCATCAATAAGAACAAAAACATATATGTTCCCAGCTGTAGTACTTGGTGTTATTGGACCACACAAATCACCATGAACAAGCTCCAACACTGTGGTTGCTCGAAAAGTAGTTGCTTGAGGAAACATTTGTCTTGTCTGTTTTCCAAATAGACATGAACTGCAGATTCTTCTTTCAAGTTGTATGTGTGGAACTCCGGTGACTAATTCTTTCTGAATCATTGATTTTATTGACTCGAAGTTGACATGCCCCATTCTCGCATGCCATGTATATGAATCACTTGACACTGCAGACTGTAGACACACATCATTCTTAAACCCCATACGAACTTTGTAAAGTCGATTTTTAGACTTCAAAGTTTTAACAAGCAGCTTTCCTTCTTGGTCGTGTACTGTTAGGTACTCTCCCTTCATCCTCACATCACACCCTGATTATGTAGCTTGGCCAAGACTAATGTTATTACTCTTAAGGCCTGGTATATAGTAAACATTGGTTAATGTCCAAAATTCACCATTCTCATCAGTAAACTTCACAGTACCTTTCCTCTTGATATCTATTCTCGAATCATCACCAAATTTTACTTTTCCAGTAAATGAGTAGTCAACCTTTGAGAAATATCTTAGATCACCTGTCATGTGATTACTAGCTCCATTGTCAAGATACCACAAGTCATCTTCTCCTCTATGCTTCTCATATTTGTTTGGTACAACCTTCTTTTCATTCAGAAACACTATCTCATGCATCATCAGCTCATCTGCATTCTCTGTTTCATTATTCTCCCATTCTTGTGATTCTTGAAGTTTGAGAAGGCGATCAGGACATCTTGAGGCAAAATGTCCCTGCTTATCACATCGGAAACATGTTACCTCGGACAAATCTCTGGCTTCATAAGATCTCCCTCAACCTCTTCCCATGTAGTAGTGTCCTCCTCGACCTCTACCTCTATAGTTACTATTGAAATCACGAGTTGGTAGAGCAGCAACCGGAACTGGCGAATAGCTGGATTGTGTATCATTGTTTGCATATAGCAACTTGGTTTGACCTTGATCTGTTGTTGTTGATTCTTCTTCTTCTTCTGCAACACGTTCTTCATATACTTTTAAATGACCAATAATCTCTTCAAAACTGGTCTTGTTAAGGTCCAAGACTTGTTCTAATGAAGCTACGATGTGTATATACTTTTTTTTTTGAGGCAAACACTTAAGGAATTTCTTCACAAGTTTTGTTTGATCAATGATTTCTCCAAGGGCTGAAGATTTTGAGGATATCTCAGATAGTTTCCCAACAAAGTCATCGATTCGCTCTGTATCCTTCATCTTGAGCCGATCAAACTTGGCCATTAGTGTCTGCAGTCTTGCTTCTTTAATCCTTTCAGCTCCTACATGTCTCGACTGGATCGCATCCCACACTTTCTTTGCAGTATCAAGCTCTCCGACCTGTAGAGTAAGAGCTTCTGGAATAGATTGAAACAACAGATCATTCATGTCACTATCATCCTTTGGTTCTTCAATGATTGGCCACACCTTGTGTATTTTTAGAAGGATCCTCATCTTCATCACCCAAACTGTATAGTTTGAGGAATTCAACACGAGACATTTAAGAGAAGAGGATCCTCCTCCTTCCACTATCTTTGCTGCTTCGACAATATCTCCCATAGCTCTGATACCAAATCTAGAAATTGAATACGAATTTAATCGAACTTAAGATTGCAAAAAGTATAAACTCAATTTTATTAGTTTAAGAAAATTCTCTCAAAACTTAAACTCTTAATCTCTCTTTCTCTCTAAAACCACTACATCATTGTGTCATGCCTCGACACATATATATAGTAAAACACTAAACCTAATCCTACTAGGAAAACACATAAGTTAGATAACTCCTAACTTATTTGATCCTTATCTCTCTAGAATCATAATTCTAATAGGATTAGTGTAGCTTATCTCTCAAGTTAAATTCAAACTTAAGTCAACACTTGGGAGGATACAACTAATTGGCTATCAACTCAGTTTCATGGAAAGCTCTTCGTTTGGTATGGTTCTCGTGGAAGTAAATCGGAATCTCTATATATGGTGCTGAATGGTATTTGGTAATCATACCATGGAAGGTAATTTTCCATGTGGCCTTTATTGGCTACCTCCTGTCTTGTATCTTGGCAAGGAAATTCAAAATCTTATTTAATTAGGCTTCCTCAAGCTTACTAACAATGAGACCGGATTTGGTTATATTCTACGTAGCAAGTAGGGAGTTACTCAGAGCAATCAATTCTCTAAAATGGGAAATTATAAGCTACAAGCCGTGTTTTAAATCGACTTCCCGAAGTGTTACAAATGGAACACCGGCACCAATCTTATATTTGCTCTAGTCAGTCCGTCCTACAATAGGCTTTCTTCAAAGATTTCAAATGGTAGAAGAGGCTAAAATTTATTTTCTCTTCTGAAACGCAATTACTTTTGTTAGCTTGGCTTCCTTAATTAATCGATTGAAAATGACAAAAATATTATATGTACCAGTTTTGTTTGGAACATCGAAAAAGTTTTGGAGTTCTAAACTGAATACATAGATCTTACAAATGTAAAACTCGAGAATGAAGTCTAACGTTGCTAAACAATCAACCTTAAACTATATATGAGAAAGAGAAAAAAAAATATATTCTTGATCTTCACAAATTCATTTGGTTTTTATTCCTAGATAGAGCCCGATTCATGGACACCTGCAAGGCCCAAATAGCATTCTGAGAAATAGATGAGATTCTTAAAATGTAGATAAAGGTATTTTGGTCATTTCAGTAGACATAAAAATACGGACGTACGACATTTGAAAAAGGAAGGGAAAAAATGGGAGAAGAAACCGTTAAAAGAAACGACAGAGAACTAGCGACTAACTCATCGAATCGATAAACCGGACAAACCACTCGAGGTCGTCCAACATTGTTAGAATTTAACTTATTGTATATAAAGCTCGATGAGCTCATTCTGTTCACCGGTCTCTGTCCAAGCTCCAACTCATATTAATAAAGAGAATATTTGATATTATTCCCTCTAAACAACTATTTAATTGTGAACCGATCAGGACATCAACAGTCGAAAAAGTAAACTACTACAGACAGTGCGAGAATAACTCGAAATAACTCATCCAAATCAGAAATGTTGTCTCCGCGATGAGAAGACATGAAAATCAGAGTTACATATAGTTAACGCCATTAGCTTGGAAGTCTAAGCAATGGTTAAGCTTTCGTCGAAGGGTTCCATATGGGTTTCACGTCATCGGCGTTGATGACTTACTTAAACAGGTCTAAGTAGGACACGAATTTACATACACATGATGAGTTTCATTCTTGTTTAACAAGTAGATGAACAACGTGCCTTTATGTGATAATCTTTAAAATCACCCAAAATGACTTTTAAAAATCTCACCTCTCTTGCATCCAATCACAAACTATTTTTTCTTTTTAAATATATAAAATAATAACAAATTCACCAAAATATCCTAAAAAGTCCTTCAAAAATCTCCTAAAATCCAAAATATCATAAATCCCACAAAATTTTCGAAATTGAATACACCCCCCTAAAGCATCACGAATTTTATTCACAGAGAAAGAGGCCATGGTGGAACTGTCAGAACTTGTAACTGTCCAACCCAAACCACATAGACAAGAAGCGACTGACCACACTACATCATAGCAAAAACATGGAGTTTGATTGCTAGAGTAATTACCCGATACACTTAACCACAATGCAGTATATATGGGGTCGAATCTACAAGGACCAATGGTAAAATAAAGATTTGCGAGAATCGTAAATAGCTAAAACGAACGAAAATAGTTTGGTTTCAGGTTTGTAAATAAAATACAAAGAAAATAAATGATTAAATTATAAGATTAAAACATTGGGTTATAATGTATTTCAAAGATCAATGACTAATGAGAAAATGAAATATGAAATTCAGTAATTAAGATCCGTTCTAGAACATGAACACAATAATAGAGTAACCTTCTTTCAAGGCATTAGAAACTAAATTTGACTATTAGTTTGCTAAAATTTCATTTGCAACCTCCTAGACAAATTCGCATTACAATCAAGTTCATTAACTTCACAATGCGTCCTAACATCAACTCTCACAGGCTAGAAATACATTGCTCAATTCACACTCATTTAGATATTCTATCGAACACTTTTGATGCATAAGCCAGAGTCTAAAACAAGTTGATCACTCCTATTTTAGCATTAAGATCATGTGAATCAAAGAACCTACGGATTAAGAACTCCAAACAATAATTAAAACATCAATTCATTGGATCTCCTAATTGGAACCCTAAACCCCAATAAAGAGACTACTCACACATACTCAATAACACAAAGATATGAAGAAGAAGTAGATAAACTGATAAAATAAATAAGAAAAGGGTTTAGAAATCTTCTCCAAATTGTCAAAGATGATGGATATCTAGAATCCCAAAAATATGTCTCACAAAGCCTAAGTGCTGCTAAAAAACTCAAAAAAAATAGAATGTGTTGCTAATTAGGTCATTGGGATATTTATACCCTTATTAAAATAAAAGAAATAAAATAAAAATGGAAATAGAAAAATTGAGGAAAATGAAATAAGTGTATGGATTGCAGAATGATAACAGATTTTACTAGATTTCTCTAGACCTCTCCAGACTTCAGCAGACTTGTCAATAAATTTCACCAGACTTCTCCAGACTCCAACATATTTGTCTACAAACTTCACCAAACTTCTCCAGACTTCACTAGACTGACTTCTCTAGACTTGTCTGCAGACTTCACCAGACTTATCTACAGACTTCACCAAACTTGTTTATACTTGTCCAGGCTTCATGATTCAGTTAAACTTGGAGATGTCCAAAAGTCACATAATGTTTCTTTACTCCAAATAAGCTTGAATCCAACCAAAAGACTCCAAATCCAGCACATTGTCTCCACAACTAATCACAACTCAAGAAAAGACTGAAAAAAACACAAAAGACGAACAAATATGTGACAAATAACTCAAAATAAGTATAAATTCACTTTATTATCTTAAGAAATTAATTCAAAACTTAAGCTCTCAAGTTATCAAAACCTTACAATCTTACGTTATGACTTGACACCTTTATTTATATGAAAACACCAATTATAATCCTAGTACAAAACACCTATGTTTAGATAGCTTCTAAACATATTAGATCCTTATCCCTTAACCATAACTGGGTTTAGGATTGGGCCAACTTCCAACTAAAGTTATCTTCAATTTAAGTCAACAAAATGAACGACAGAAGACACCAAAAATACAATACATCATAACTCTAGTTTCTTAATTAATAGGGCTGCCTGTATGAGGCCCCCTGTAAAATAGCGTTTCAACTAGTTTACCCCTGTACTTTTATGCTCTACCTATTTCCCCCTAGACAACATCTATTCTTCCCAATTCCACATATATTAATTGATTTCTATCTAATTAACCAAAATAAATTAAGCTTTTAAAAATCTAAGTTTTGCATTTTAAAATCGATAATTCGTGATTACTATACCGTGATTGACTTAACCCGACTCAAAATATCATACCCGAAATCATTTTGTTTACCCATTTCCCCAAATCGATTTGGGAAAAAAAATAGAAATTAGGTACAATGAGGGTACTTCGCTACCACACCAGTACCTACTCGGAACTCCTCTGTGAGTAGTTCTCGAAGTCAGATGAAACTAATTGGAAGAAGAAAACTGGCTCATACTTCCAGTTAAAGAGAAATAAACAAATGGAGAAAAAAAATAAGAAATTGAATTGAGAAAGAAGAAGTCAATTTTCTCAGTTTCGAGGAAGAAGAAGAAGACCTAATTTTTTTTTTTTTCTCATATCGATTTGGAGAAATGGGTAAACAAAATGATTTCAGCTCTGATATTTTGAGTCGGGTTAAGTCAATCGCGGTACAGTAATCGCGAATTATCGATCTTAAAACGCAAAACTTAGATTTTTAAAAGCTTAATTTATTTTGGTTAATTAGATAGAAATCAATTAATATAAGTGGAATTGGGAAGAATAGATGTTGTCTAGGGAGAAATAGGTAGAGCATAAAAGTACATGGGTAAACTAGTTGAAACGCTATTTTACAGGGGTCTCATACAGGCAGCCTTAATTAGTATAAAATAAAATAAAAAGATGTCAAAGCATCTCCAGTGAGATTTTTTATTAAAATAATATTTATTTTTAATTTGTTTAAAGACAGATATTGTTCTCGTGAGATGCTTTGATATCTCTCAATTTTTAATTAATTAAGAAAGACAAATGTTTAAATACTAATATTTATTTGCTAATTTGTTTCACAAGAAAATATTGAACATTATTCTGCGGACATTTTTTTTTTGGGGCAAACTGTTCTGCGGACTATGCTTGTTAAAAATATATATATATATATATATATATATATATATATATATATATATTCAACAGATGCCAGTGAACAATATATGTGAAAACATACATACCAAAAAGAAACTCGAACCAAATAAAATCACATTCCCAACTATCGGTAATATAAACTGTACGAAGAAAGGAGGATCGACTACTTTATATTTATATCTTCGGCAATGTCCAAAGGTATTATGTTTGCTTTCATTTCAGGGTCAAACCTTTTTTATATACAAAAGAGGTGATAAGAAAAATGCAACATATATATCGTCAAAATTTACATTTTTGGAATTTGAAGGAAAACAATTTTTTATTATAAATTAAAGTAGAAAAAACGTGAAGAATAACCTACCCATATCATTTTTTTTTTTGTTAAAGAACCTGCCCATATCTGTATAAGGCAGAGCATGATCAATTCGAAGGAATAGTTTTATTTACAAATTTCAGTTAGATAAAAGGGACCGTATAATACAATATATATATATATATATATATTTGTACTCGATTACTATTATTAGTAAAAAGTATGTATGCAATATGAAATATATTAAGAGCATTTTGTCAACCAGATTAATGAGTTAACCGACGAATGTTAGAAAGCTTCCTTTTTTTTTTTATCTATACCAATTTATTGATTGATTTTAAACTATCTATTACGTAATATGTCTACGGTTCTATATATAAATCATAAATTATTACACTCACACTTAACATTATATAATTTAAATATGCGTTCGAGTATACCAACTGGAAACAATATTTTCAAACTATCGGAAATAACCACATCTAAAATGTACATAGGTCTATTTTATATAAACAAAATCGAGATGATTCGACAACGTGAATTAAAGTTTCTAAATTGGAGAAACTCTTACACCCATAAATGAAATGCGATGTATAATTTTGTGAATGAAACGACAAAAATAATATCTAAATGACCCAAAAAATTGTCCATTTAGAGGAACATATTCTTGTGATGGAATTTTCAAAGTTGACTATATTTAGCCCATGCAAAAAGAAAAGAGATCATTTTAGAAATCAGTAAGAACATATTCCTTCTCAAGGGTTATAAAAAGAGAGCACATGCATGCGAGGAATGAGACATAGAGAGAGTTGTAAAGCGTATAATGAAGAAGAGAGGTCTAACATGGCGAAAAGAGTCATGTTTGGTAGCCAAGGATGACTTGCCTGATCTTTTTCACCTCCATGATTCAATTTTAGATTCATGCCTTCTCGATTATTATGCATTTTAAAAGTATAATAGTTCGAAAATCATGTTGAATTTTGCGGGTTAGGTTTCAGGCAGTCTCTTTGGCTATCTTGACATGCTTTTTCCATCCATGTTATACCTAATTTCTCTAATGTCTTCAGAATCACTATAAATATGCACTTCAACTACATATATTCAATCTTTGTTAGAGTGTTATATATGTTTCAAAAACGTCAAATTTTCCCGGTTAGTTTCGAAAGCATTTGTTATAGTATATGTGGTGAGTATGCACATTATTTAGAAGGAGATGTCACATATGAATAGGAGAATCATATTTGGTAGCCAAGGATGACTTGCCTGTTTCTTTGAGTAAAATGGTTATGTCATATTTGACAAGTGGCTATAAGTTATAACAAGTAATAACCATTTCGCTCATCAAAAGATATCAGGCAGTCTCCTTGGCTATCCTTATATGTTCTTCTCTCTCATGTCAGACGTTTACCTTCATCCAAAATTAGAGAGAGGTGACAAGAAAATCATGGAGACACAATGCTGATGATCTGTTAGAGTGTTATATAGAGAAAAGTTTGAGTTACTATTATTCTGTAGAATTAATTTCTCACCCCCTATCGTCTTGATCATAGGTTCAACCATTTTCTGTTTCTATCATTATCATTAATTGTTTGTCATTCGGTCATTCCTTCGAAATCCACGAACCTTGGACCTTGTTACGTTTACGCTGCCCCAGGTTTAAATGCATCCTAGGATCCTTTTGAAATGTAAATTGGGATCTCTAAAGAGCTGTCAACACGATGATAATTAAAGACTAATTCATACACAATAAATCTACTATAACTAAGACTTGTTGTCTGAGGTTTGTTTTAGTAACGCTATAATGTAAATCTCCATAACTCATACTGTTGACAAAATAGTCTACAATGAAAAAAAAAACAAATGTGATGACTTAATTACAAATCTTAACTATAAACCTAGTCTAATTGAGAAGTCCAAACTAAAACCTTCCTAGTAAGCAGTTAGTTATTTGAATGTTTACTTAACATAAAATATGAATTACAAATTCGTTTTTGTGACACGTAAAACATACAATAGAAAATTAAAGTACCTACAAAGAATGATTAACATGAGTTTAGAAAGGAAAAAAATAAATAGTAGGTTTACCGTACAAAACGAGCAGATATACGTGAATAAAACAATTTAACAAGTCTACAACGCATTGATAGGCAGAGAAAATAAAATAAAAAACTTCATGTACATGAGTTATCCTCATTTGCACATTTAAATTTATTGTTTTTAATAGGTTATAATTTAAAAAAAAAAAACATGAGAACTCTATTGCGTACATGTACATCTGTTTATACCAAAGTGCCCCTTAAACTACAAATAAAACGACATGGTTATATGACGCTGACATTTGAACCAAATCAAATCTCAACAGTCGTATATGAAAAAGATATGGATAATAGAAAAGAATCGATTACTTTGAAAAAATGATGGGCGTAGATTGATTCGGCATTGTCCCAAAAAAATATGCCGAAGCTATTCTAATTCTTTAATTTAACGGTCAACCCTTTCAATATCCAAAAGGGGTAATAAAAAGATGCAACATATCATCAAAAATTTCCTATTTTAGAATTTTAACGAGGGTTATTTTTTATTATTAATTTATCACTCGAATCTATACTAAAAAGTATGCATATATACAAAGTAGTGAGAATAATAAGCGATCTGAAATAAGTTGAGAACAATTATCAACCACGATGAGTTAACCCACGTTAGCAAAATATTACTACTTAGATGTTAATCTATTAGTAGGATGATATATATTTATTTTTTAAACTATGGAGCTATGGACATCTAAATAGTACATCAACGAAGAGAAGTTGGATTCGATTCAGAGTGATGGTGATCGACACCATCCTTGGTGACAGTCGACACCCCTGTTTGTCTACGAGAAGTCAGTTTTGTAAGTTTCAAAAATTTACCTAAAGTTTTTCATATTTGCATCATTAGTCCCTGAACGTGTTTTAGGAATATAAATAGGTTTTTAGGTCATTGTTTAGACCTAAGTTATATTCTAGCAAGCTTTATTTTTCCCTGCAACTTTTGAGAGAAACCCTGAGAGATTTTTAGAAAGCTTTTGGAGAGAATAATCAAGACTCCTTCAGGCGGGAATACTTACCACTATTCTGCAACTCTGTGAGATTTTGAGATCTCAGTGGTTAAAACTAGGTCTGCGAGTTCGGGTATACGGGTCGGATCGGATCGGTTTATTCGGTTACTCAGGTATTCGGGTTCTCAAAAATCCATCGAATATAACCGAATAAAAAAACGGTTTGGGTGGGGTCGGGTTTCGGGTCAGGTCGGGTGGGTATTGGTCTTGGTTTATCCGGTTCAAATCCAAAAATCGAATGAAATCGGTTCAAATTCGGTTAAATCCGGGTTAATTCTGACATATTTTGGTATATTTTTATTTTTAATTATAAAAATTCGGATAAACGGGTCGGGTCGGTTCGGGTCGTGTACCCAATCAAATTTTCAATCTTTCCGAATTAAATCGATCTCAAAATTTGGTTGAACCGAAACCCGAAAAATTCGGGTCCGGTCGGTTTGGCGGCTTCGGGTCGGGTCAAAGTCGTAGGCCTAGTTAAAACAGTTGCCAGCGGGATCTTTGAACTTGATCATGTCTCCATCGTCACATCTCCATCAACAAACATAGGCCTACTTCTATGATGATGCAATGTTAGATGAGTTGAGAGTCAAGCTGTTCTCTTTCAAGCAAAGAGCAGATAAAGCTTTCAAGGCAGCTTGGGTGAGATTCAAAGCTTATCAGAGGGACTGTCCACACCATGGTTTTTCAAGGGTACAACTGTTGAGTATCTTTTTCAGAGGGTGTGATTGGAAGTATCAGTTAGCCTTGGATGCTGCAAGTTATGGGAACTTCACAAGATTTCCAGAAGATGCTGAAGCTTTGATTAAGAATTTGGCCTCCAGCAATAGCACTAAGAGAGCTGATGCTGAAAGAAAGAGACTACATGGAGGATTTGATGCAAACCAGCTTGTTTCTGTTAATGCCAAGCTTGATTCAGTGCACAATCTTCTTGTGGGTAAGAAGTCAGTTCACTTTACTGCTGAAGTTGAGACATTTGAGCCACAACCTGAGACAGGGAATGAAGAAGCAGATGTCAACTTTGTCTATGGAAATCAGGGTCAGAGATTCAGTAATCAGCAAGGCAACAGGCCCTACAGTGGAACTCTTCAGGCTACACTCCTAAGCTTGACTTCCAGAAGCAGCAGCAGAACAATGGTTATACAATAACCTATGGGAATTCATCTTATCAGCCTCCACCTCCACAGACTTCTTCTGAGAGTAGAATGGAAGCTATGCTAGAGCAACTTTTGCAAGGTCAGGAACAGTTAACTGTGATATTCAATGGGAAGATTGACAATGTCTACACAAAGCTTACTAGAAGGATTGATGCATTGAATATTCATGTTAAGCAGCTAGAGAGTCAAGTTGCACAGACTGCTGGGTCTGCCAAAAGGCAAGAGAGTTTTCTTCCAGCAAGAACTAAATCAAACCCCAAGCATGCTTGCAATGCCATATCAGTGAGAGATGAAGATGATGGTGAATGTGCTTCTGCAGAACAGGGAGAAAATTCGATAAATCTGTCGAACCCAGATGATGGTGTCGATCGACACCACCTGGGTGTCGTTCGACACTCATCTCATACAGAACCCGACAACACAAATTCTCAGGTTCCAGCAGTTGAAAGGGTGTACCAACCGAATATTCCTTTCCTAAACCAAGAAGATCCAAGCTTGGATGGAGGAAGCTAGATGCAAGGCAATGATGGACAATGTGATGATTGAGATGCCTTTGATTGATGCAGTAAAGCTTTCACCACCACTTAAGCGGTATGTGAAGAGAATGGTATCAAGTGGTTTGAGCCCTGAGGAAGGAGCTTTGCTAACTAAGGATGTCAGTGCAATTCTGTTGAACCAGCCTGTTCAGAGGAAGAAGGAGAGAAAGCAGGAGGTGGTTGTCTCTAAGGAAGTGAGTGCAATAATTCAATGTAGGACTGCTGAGAAGTTACAAGATCCTGGAAGCTTTGTACTTGATTGCTCTATCTTAGCAGGACGATTTATTCACTCTCTTTGCGATCTTGGTTCTAGTATCAGCTTGATGCCATATTTTGTTGTTGTGAGACTTGGGATGACATAATTCAAGCCCAATCAGATTTCTCTTATCTTGGCTGATCGATCCCGAAGAATTCATGAAGGTGTTTTAGAGGATATTCTAATTAAGGTTGGGAATTTTATAATTTCCACAGACTTTGTGGTGCTGAAGTATGATAAAGAGCCTAACGATCCTCTCATCTTAGGAAGAGCTTTCTTGGCTACAGCTGGTGCCATCATAGATTTGCAGAAGGGACAGATAACACTGAATGTGGAAGGTTTGAGTATGAACTTTGAGATGGATAAGCTGAGGAGGGCTCCTACTATTGATGGAGAGACTTTTTCTGTTGAGAAAGTTTTTGCTACACGATCATCAGACTCAGTGTCGATCGACACAACATTAGTGTCGGTCGACACTCCTCCAACATTAGTGCATGTCCAAAACTGATGCTCCAAATCATACAGCTGTTCCCAAACAGAAAGTCCCCCACTCCACACTCTAGAGTCCTCAGGTAAGGCAAAGGTACACCTCTTCTGCACCTAAACCTCCTCTTATCATTCAATAAGACCTTCAAAGATGCAAAAACTGTTTTGCAGTTAACCAAGTCACGAGATTATCGTAGAGCGCTTGTTTCTTCTGTTGATGATTTGCAGGACATAAAAGATGCACCATACCAAGTCTCGTCCCTGGTCCTATTCCTCCATCCTTGGCAGACCTCATCCACCTAAAGCTTATACACCACCTTGGATGATGAGACATTCTCTCTCAGAGGCATCAATGCCATGTTCTGATCCACCGGATGCCTGAGCTCTAGCAAAGTCAAGCTAATGACTGAAAACAAGTGCTTAGTGGGAGGCAACCCACTGGTAGTTTTTTCTTCTTCTTTTGATTTTCATTTTATATTTATTTTATTTTTCTTTTTGCCACTCTTAGGCTTGATAACACTGGGACAGTGTTGTTTAAGTCTGGGGGAGGTTATCTACTAACTACGTTTTGTTTTTGAATTTCAGTTGTGTCAGTCAAAACCATAAAGTTTGAGTCAAATTTTTCAAATTTTTTCTTTTTTTCTTTGGGAGTTATGATCTTGACTAATGATTTCTCTTATTTGGCTAACACTCTAATGATTATTGTTTATGCTTGATCTCAAACTGAAGCTTAGAAACACTATGAGCCTTATCAACAATCATGAAAGCCCTTATCAAAGGATATATGGTTAAACTAACGTTGTCTCAACTTATCAGGATTTCAACCGGACTTAATCTCTTACTTTGGGGTTCGAAATCAGTGGACTAGACTTCTTCTTCGGGTCATACAAGACAGTGCATTTTTCAAAGTATGTCTCCCCTCTTTCTTCTTCAGTATCTAAAAAAGAAAGAACCAAAAAAAAATAATATAATAAAAAAGATAAAAGAGGAGATGATTTTGATCAGTTTAGAGGGGTAAGTAAATTACTTGTGACCTCATTATTCTACTCTTGAGTCAAATCATCACAAAACTTGGAAGCGAGGGATAGGTAAATTACCAATGACCCTAGTATTCGCTTACACCTTTGGTTTAAAAAAAAATAAATTAGGGAGAAATCAACTCCTTGGAAGTGAGAGAAAAGGAGAGGAAAGTAATATTAGTCAATTGCAATGTTAGACCCCTCTTAAAAACATTGATATAGGATGCTTAAAAACATTGATTTAGGAGAGAGAAAAGTTAGGGGTCATAGTAGACCAACTCATTAGTCAATTGCAATGTTAGACCCTTCTTTTTCTCTCTCCAACATTTGTCACTTTCTCCCTATTAAATCCTTGTCCATTCATTGTATTCACCAAAATGCCATTATTTCTGATACTTCGTTTGCACTCTACTAAGGTGTATTTTTGCAATTGACCAAATTTTTGACTTTTTAGTTATGACTGCCGGACGAAGTCTTCTTCCGATAATAAAAAGAGTAGACTTCTATAGTGGCTATTTTTGGATTTTACTAAAATTTAAAAACATTGACTGTAATATTAATTCATATAGAATTAATTAGTTGACTGCAAAAGAAGTCTACTAGTTAAAAAATTAAAAATGTTGGTCAATGACACTGCAGACTACAAACTAAGTCAACATTCCTGGAGACTTCGTACGTTAGTCTATTTGGCGAAAGTCAAACTTGGTCAATTGCAAAACAAACCACAACGAAATGTACTTTTTTCTAGTTGACGAATAGATGAAGTCTACTTGTCAGCTAGAAGTCTACTACCAAGTCAATGTTTGGTCAATTGCAAAAATAACCGGTGTTGACTGTAATCGAAGTTAACTTGTTGAAACTTCCTAACAAGTCTACTATGTTCTATGTTTTTAATTGCAAAACTGACCAAAAATAACAAAGGAAGACAACAAAAGAAGTCAACTATTCTAGTAGACTTCGTCCGGTGTCTGCTTTATTAAATTGTAATTGTAAAAATAGACCACACGAAATAGACTTCGAGTTAAAGTTTTTGCGTAGAGGGTTGTTGATGTCTACTCATTTGACATCAACATGAAGTCGGCAAAATTTGGTAAACTAATTTATTGCAAATTGGTGAATAATTTTAAAGATTTCTTGTTGTATTCTTTGATATATGTTATGTACTTGCTTCTATATGTTTTTGACATTATTATATATTATACATATGCAGAAATCAAGTTTTAGTTTTTTAGGCAGTTAGGTCATTAACTTAGACTTATTTTTGAAGTCAATGTGTTGGAATTATGTGTGAAGTCTGTATAATTGAAAAAGTCTTTAATTGAAAAAAGAGTATGATTGCTTCACAATCCATCTAAATATTGGTTGAGAGAGAAGATTCTTGTTCCTCACAAATCTGTTTACTACGTTGCAATGGTGAGAAACTAAGAAACTTAAAAGGAACAGTTTCATATCCTGATTTAGTTTTTCTTTATAATTTTGTTTCTGTCTCTCTTCTTTGTAGGTCGTAAACATTTTGTTGAAGGTTGGCGTGGCTGCAGACCTGCTGGATTTCAACTTCGTGTTCTTACATCGTGAAACTATGGTTGCTTTTCTTGCTGCTTATGAGATCATACGTCGTGGTATCTGGAATTTCTTTAGGTAACTTCTGAACCCAAAAAAAATTAATCACTGTGCTTGCTCCTTTTAAAGCATTTTTATTTAACGGTTCTTGCTTTGTCTGGTTGTGAAGGTTGGAGAACGAGCATTGAACAATGTTGGAAAATTCAGAGCATTCAAATCAGTTCCGCTACCATTCAACTATGATGAAGAAGATCGAGATAGTTAAATCTTAGATTGTTATCAAATCAAGGGTTTTTTTCACATGAGTGGTACTTCAATTTAGTATAGTTCCTTGTAAAACAATAAAGAAGTAGGAAATGAGCATGATGAGGCTTCGGATATAACAATCTTTTCTACCTAGGTTATTATTGTTGTGCTCTCTCTGTCACAATGGGAGAGAGACCTACTAAACAAACAACAGCGATCACACCTATGAGCTATTTTTAACTATGATACACCAATAATTACCCTTGAAACACTCTAAGAAATTACGAGGTATTGACACAGCAAGCGTAAGAAGCATGAGCATATTGATCTTGCAGCAAACACCCAAATAGTTTGCCAAAACAGCATCAACTAAGTCTATCATATCGCTTGAGTCTACTACTAAAAAAGCCAAGGTTGCTGCCTCTTGATATCCAACAAGGAGTGATCATATTGAAAACCTTTATCAGTTGTTCGAATTGCCTTGCTCACTAGGGTTTAGCCGCTCATCGCTGCAACAGAATAAATGTGGCAGTTTAACTCGCCCGCAACTCCTGGAACACAAAAAGAGTACGCACTTAAACAAGGCCAAACAAGTGTGATTTATTGCCACGGCCAAACAAGTTGACTATTGTACCGCGATGAACACAAGAATTATTTCATCAAACTTGTTAAAGGTTCACAGTTCTAGTTACTTAAATGATATGGAGTTTCTACAAGTGATTCTAAAGACAGAATATGAAGTTGCTAAAGCACCTGATAAGCACATGAGAAGCACATGCAAGGGACTGAAGACATTTGTATATAACTGAGAACAGTCATTGTAGTTCTTTTATGCATTGTTTGTGAATTGTAAAAGTGACATATGTGTTGCTTGGGAGATAGAGTTGATGAATCGGTGATGTGCCGGTGGCTCTAGTCTTGTAAAACAGTGTATCGAAGGATAAGAAATAGATATTGTGTTCTTCATTCTTATCAAATGGTGCGGTGAAACTGTGATCGGAGGGTCAACGCGAGAGTAGAATTAGGGTTCGACGATATAGGATTATCAATTTGGGGATTTTAATCACAATGTGTCTTGAGGGTTTCCCATCTTCGATAGGTACCGGTGAATTGCGACATGGCTTTCATGGATAGAGGATTTCTTTATTCAAGAGGATTTCATGGGAGATGAGAAGATGAATCTTGCGCAAAGTCTTCTCGAAGGTGAAGCTCTCTGTGGTTTCAACGGCGAACAAGAGTATGGGGTATTTTGAAAGTTGGGGAATGATGGAGTTAGCCTTGGTGTTGCGATTTGGTGACAGAGATGAAAGAATCAAACTCATTCAAGAGCTTAGAGAAGAGAAACAGATTGAAATCTTAGAGCAGAAGAAAGAATCAAAGAAAGAAGTGGATTTGTGTTTTGCAAGATCTCGTCGCAATCGCAAGACGTAGTGGAGAAATCCAAAAAAGCATTGAATCAAGTTGATGAAATCCTAGTGGAGAGGAAAGAGATTCAAGAAACATTTGTTTCCAATGAATGTGTATCAATAGCACCTTCTATTGTAGAAAAAGTTATGATTCACAGCGAAGATGCGATCCTACTCAAAGAATCTTTGGTCCATAATCAATTTAACTCGCAACATCAGATATTGATCTCTGACTTGGAACCTAGCAGTAATGTTCATCAGTTAGGATTTCTGGAATGGATTCAGTTTTGACAAATAGAAAATTTGAGGAAGAGCATGTTGTGAATCCAATCTTTGAAGAATCGCCAAAAAGTCAAGAAGTTGATGTGATGTTAAAAAACACGGATTTGAGATTGTTCTTTGATGGAAATGTTGCTGCTCAGTTTCAGTTTGTGTATGGTCGTGAGACAGAAACTTATGGCTGCCAAGTATTCGATCGAATATTTCTTAGAGGGTACAACTTACTGCAACATAAGAAGATGAATACTGTTGTAGATGCGAAAGGGACAAGAGAAGGATTGCATAAGCAGATTACTTTGTGTGATAGTAATGAGCTGCAAATGCAACAGCAGAGTAAATGTTCTAAGTCCTGGAAGTTTAAATACAAACCTGAGGCAGAAAGACAAAAGACACATAAGAATTATGACTGGTTCAATACAAGTTGGAGGAAATCAAAGCATGTAAAAGAGAGATTAAAGAGACTGCACTTTCATGTTCCAGTGGGTGAAACTTTGTGTGAATTTCGTGTTGGTAGGCTGCAAAAAAGGAAGAAGCAAAGGTCTTTGAAATCTCGGCAGTTTAAGTATAGATGTGTATCTCTATTGGTGGATTGCTTTAGACCAAATGTGAACAAACCAAAGCAGAGGATCACGTCAATACAGCAGCATCATGTCGTTTACAAGGTTGTAAACCAGAACACTGAGGCTGGGAGATCAAAGGAGGGTGTGCAAGAGTCTATGGTTCAAAGTGTGCTGCTTGAGCTTGAAGAAGAGTCACGTATAGTAGTAGAGCGGGCACCGATGCGTAAAGAACTAGACTTGCTGCGATTACAAGCCCATCAACAATTGCTTCTATCTACACAGCATAATGACGATAAAGCAGACGAAGAAAGAGTGTTTTTAGTGAATGATTGGAATTTTTATCGTTCAGTGTGGGATAGCTTGCAACTATGGATGACCTGCAACTTCACGGTGACGCTACGGTGCGTAAGATCAATGTGTGTGCAGCAGCAGCTCTACTTTGGCAGGAGACAGAACAAAGAGCATGGATATGTGATTGTACACAAGTTCCAAATCAAACGATATAATGATGTGTGGTGGTCTCAGATTGGGAAAGTTATTCAACCTGCAAATTTTGCATCTCTGATGTTGACTCTGTCAATCACCCCAAAAACTCCACAGCAGCCCATCTACCCGATGATCAAGCATGATTCTAGCATCTCAAAGGGCATTGGAGCAGTTTCAAAGGGCCGTTCAGGTTGTACACCATACTACCAAAACAAGTTTGGAGAGAATAAGAGTCTGAGGATCAAGGTTGTTGTTTGTGTGCTTTGCTTGGGTGGCATTCACTTCTGTTTTACAGATTTATGGAAGAGAAAATTTTGCAAGAACTGGTGGTTTAAGTTCAAAATACAAAACAGAGACTAGCAAAGCGTTTGGAACAGGAAGCTGTGGAGACAACATATTTTGACATCTTTTAGCAAGAAGCTGTGGAGAAAGGCTAGGAAAGGGTGATATGATGATACTACACAGTTCATTAGCTTTCCTTTCTTCCACAGCTTGAGGACAAGCTGTTTTGAAAGGGGGGAGTATTGATAAGCACATGAGAAGCACATGCAAGGGACTGAAGACATTTGTATATAAACTGAGAACAGTCATTGTAGTTCTTTTATGCATTGTTTGTGAATTGTAAAAGTGACATATGTGTTGCTTGGGAGATAGAGTTGATGAATCGGTGATGTGCCGGTGGCTCTAATCTTGTAAAACAGTGTATCACAGGATAAGAAATAGAGATTGTGTTCTTCATTCTTATCAGCACCTCTCCTTTCAGTCGAGTTGTCTCGGGGAAAGATCTCTCTCTTTAATACGAGATTGCTCTCAAGGCGGGACGTCTGGCAGAATGCTTGGCCTCTCAGAAAGCATATGCGCTTATACTTCAGCTATTGAATGAAACAGAGACAAACAGATAAAGCAACAAGAGAAGCCAATCTATAACCTGCAACGGATGATCAAAGGAACAGGTTTAAGAGCCTTTGGCCCATTTCTTATCCCTCTCTTGTGTTTAGAAATCTGCATTTTTCATAAAGAACAACTTTGGTTAACACTATCATTCTCCAAGGAAAAAAAAATACACATTTTCATACTAGATAGCTCCGAACACCCAAGAACATATGAGCCTTAAGGAACCAAATCAATTTAGAACTGAGCTTAAACCCAGACGCCACAATAATTCAAAACCCTAATGAAACTTTTAACATTTCAGAAGCAGGAAAACGAAAAGGAGAAAAACCAAATAAGAGAGACTGAGAGTTCTGTGACCTTCTTCTTAGGCACAACCATTAGCTCCATGGATCCGCCGAAATCAAAACTGGGAAGCCCGAATCCAAAACTCTTTTCATCGATTGAACTCGGCTGATTCTGATCGAACTCAGGCAAAACCAGCGGCGGCATAGAAATGGGTCGATCGAAAGCCATTGCTCAACGAGAAGATACGAACTCGGAGATCTTCTGATTTCAGATCTAGTACCCAAAAAGAAAAGAACAAGTAAACGATGAGTCGTCGATAAAATTTGGAAATGAGAGAATCGATAAGGAGAAGAAGTTGAGAGATGGATTCTTACGAGAGAAGCTGAAGTAATACCGCGGCGTCGTCAATATCATCATCGACATCGTTGTTCAAATTCCACCAGATCTGGCTCTGATCTAGCCGCCGCTACAATCTTCACATCTCTCAAAATAATAAACCACCACACATTAATACACTGATTAACGAGAAGCAAAAGAATAACGTGGGCCTGCTTGCGGGCGCAAAGAGATTTGATTAACTGATTTTGTGAACAATCTAAACCTGTTTTGCTGATTTTAATCTTGATTTTACAAAGAGATTTAAATTTTCTGGTTTTAAATTTAGATAATATTTGCAGTGAGAACCGCTTTATCTTATAAAAAGTGTTTAGAGTTTTAGATCTGATTTTTAATTGATTGAATCATAATTTATTAATTGATTTAATATTTCATAATTTATAAAAAGTGTTTAAAAATTTCTTAGATCTAGCTTTTTGATCTTTTGAATTTTCACACTTTTATTTAATATTTTGCATTACTTTTCTTAATTTAAATTAACTTGTTTAGCTTAATTTTAAAACTCTACAAGTTATTGTGTAATATAAAGTCTTTGTGGAATTCGACCTTAAATACTACAATGATCTCTTAATTTGAGAAAGTAGCTCTAGGATTTAATTTGAGCATATCATTGGGCATTTGCAAGCGGCATGTTCCAACTTAAGGGAGAGTATTACGGATTCAGCTCCGTAACTTGTGCAACAAATTAACGAAGATCTGGTCAAGGTTAATTAATACGATTGTGATTGAGATACGATTGTGATCGTATATACATTGATTGTAATTAGATATTATAAGATCCCATTGTACTCTATAAAATAAACCATGTAAAGTACCATTAAATAATACACTGAAAAATTATTTCCATTGTCTACGATTCAATAAGTAGCATCAATAGCAAGAGAAGTTTGGCGAGTGAGTTCTCTCAAAGTGATTGTCCAGTCTGCATTAGGATTGCGGCAAAGGAGGGGAGCAGCTAAGGAGCTGTTGGTCTCATTACGCTCACCACATAGTGGACAGGTCTGCGTTTGTCCCCGGAGACGCATACGTTGGCCAGTGGAGAGCCGATCACGAATCGCAAGCCACACAATAAAGGAAAAACGTGGGACTGCTTGCGGCCGGGAAGCAAACAAGACGTGACCAAGAAATTTTTGGCGAGGTTTCACGAATCAAATCCCAAGTACATTTGGAAGAGAAACAAGCTATGGACATTTGGTTAACATCATATATTTTCAAAGAATTATAATCTAAATATTATATATATATATATATATATATATGTTAGAATTTACCAACTTAAACAGTTGTTTCATACTATTTGAAATAACCACATCTAAATTTACATTTACCTTTGATTTCATCTATTTATTCAAACTCACATAAAAGAACAATGTTTTATTTTATATAAACAGAATTGAAATCATTCGACAATCTAAAGTTGTTACACTATTGTTGAAACACTACAAAAACAACTCTCTAAATTTGAAATATAATTTTGTGTAAATGAACCGAAGAGAATATTATCTTAGTGACCCGAAAATGGTCCATTTAAAAGAACATATTCCCGTGATAAAGAATTCAAAGTTGACTATATTTAGCCCATGCAAAAAAGAGAAGAGATAATTTTAGAAATTTTTATACGCATATATTATATTCCTTCTCAAAGATTATAAAAAGAGAGCACATGCATGTGAGGAATGAGACATCATATCTAGAGAGTTATGAAGTGAATAAAGAAGAAGAGAGGTTTAACATAGCGAAAAGAGTTATGTTTAATAGCCAAGGATGACTTGCCTGATCTTTTTCACCTCCATGATTCAATTTGAAGTTCATGAGTTTGGGATTATTATGCATTTAAAGGTATAATAATTTGAAACTCCTCTGAATCTTGCGGGTTAGGTTTTAGGCAGTCTCCTTGGCTATTTTGACATACTTTTTCATCTATGTTTATACCTATTTTTCTTATTGTCTCGTACTATAATTCTTTTCGGAAAACAAAATAAAACTTAATCTATATATTAAAGTAGGTATTGTTTCATGTGTTGAAAATGTCAAATCTCGCGTTTGGTTTTCAAAGCCTATCAATATCATATTTGGTAGGCAAGGACTTTCTGATTCTTTGAATATAATGTTTTTTGAGATATAATTATATATGTTGTGAAAATAAACGATACAAATTTTGTTAATAAAGTTCAGTTTTACTACTCTCTGGTACGACGTCCAAATATAGATTCACTATATCAAAACACACCTTCTTGACTCACTGCTTTGTCCAATAACATGAAATCTTATAATCAACCAAAATGTTATTTATATTTTTATTTTGCTTACAAACAAAATAAGGCTATTCACATCATTATAAATGGAGTCTAATTCTAACAAAAAAAAAAACACAAAACAGCCTCGTGAAAAATTAAAAAAAAAAATAGAGTATAATTATAGTCTCTAGTGATATAATACAAATAAACAAAAACCACTATTTTGTACAAATATACAAAATGATTTACTATTTTAAAAAATATTTTTGGGTTTCTGTGATTTTAAATATTAATTTTCAAAAGAATCAGATTGGTTACCTTGTATTCTATTTAAAATGTAACGAAAAATACAAATACATCTTATATTAACATTTTCACAGCAACTTTAGCAAATAAGGCTTGAAGTTGAGAACTATTTACAATCCTATGCTATTGGCATTTATTATTTTTTCACATATTTAGAAAGAACAAATCGAGTCAATCATCCTAAAATCATCCCAAGAATCTCTACCATATCGATCAAGATATAAAGTTATGGAAAGCCTATAAATCAGCTATATTCGATTTTGTATGTCCTTAATTACTCACTACATTTAATTTTAATATATAAACAAATTCGAATACATAAAAAATTAATGGCTAGGAAAAATATCAAATCACATAAACTTGGCATATTCCCTATAAATAAATATTATGCAATATTTAATCCCTAATTACGTGGTAGCCAATTAAATATGTTGTGTGTTAAGAGGTGAAAAAATAAACCTAATTAATTGCCTATAAATAATTGGTCCTTAATCCCAAGTTAGCACCACCAACAACATCAATCATCAGTCTCTTCCTTCCAATACCAACGAGAGTACGAAAGAAACAAATCTGGTGATCCTCAGTCTGCTTTATTGTTTTCCGATAAGAGCTTCTTTTTTCGTGAAAAAGAGATCTGAGAGAAGTGTCGTAGAGACCCTCTCTGAATCTGAACAGATTCAAACCAATTTATATGATAAGATAGATTGTTAATTTGTGATGATGCAAAAGTATTCATACTGCTAAATATTTCACTTTTTTTTCCTTATAAGTATATTTTTTTGTTAGAACAATATATATGTTTGGCTTCTAAATGTCATAATCCTTTTTTTTTTCAGTGCATTGTGATGATGTAACTAATTAATTAGACGACAAAAAAAAAACTAATTAATTTTGGTAATATATACATATTCTTGTGTGTGGATCATCAACATGATTAGTGATCTCAATTTGTAAATACAACTCCTAACAAATTACACAAGTCTATTTGAAAAACAATTCCTCAAGCAGATTTAACAAGTCTGTTTAACTTTTTTTTCCTTCATATTTTACCTTAAAGCATACAAGAAACAGTTACCTTATAAATCATAAGATCTATTGGAGAAAACAAAGTCAACAAGCCAAGGGAGTGTAATACAATACGTAAAACTACGAGGGAGTGTAAAACTTTAAGCAATTTGTAAATACAACTCCTAACAAATTACACAAGTCTATTTGAAAAACAATTCCTCAAGCAGATTTAACAAGTCTGTTTAACTTTTTTTTCCTTCATATTTTACCTTAGAGCATACAAGAAACAGTTACCTTATAAATCATAAGATTTATTGGAGAAAACAAAGTCAACAACCCGAGGGAGTGTAATACAATACGGGTTTGAAACAATATTACTAAAAAATTAAAATATCATTAATCTCATATTTCAACATGGATAAAATCTTCATATTACTATTTTTTTAACAACACCAATATAGGGTATGCACAATTAAACTGATTTAATAAAAATTGGTATTATGCAATCTTAATAATTATTAATAAATTCCAAAAAATGTGAATTCCAAAAAAAGAAATGTTTTACACCTCGGGTTAAAATATAATAATAATTTTTACGGATTATAAATATTTAAACTTTATAAGATTTATAAATATTTAAACTTTATATGAATTATAAATATATCATATAACTTACAAATCTTGCAGTGAACCTAAAAAAAATAGATATGTCATTTATAGAGTTAATCTCATAATTATAAATATTTTTTGACTGACAAAAAAAAATGTTTATCAAATACAAATATATCATGTTACACAATATAAATATTGAGTAAATCAAATTTAGTCCTATATGAGTAATTTCAACAATGTTACTAACTTTGTGATAATAAAATTAAATTTGTGTAAATACAGATTTTAGCAATTTAACATATGCACAATACTAAAAAAGCAACAACATAAAATATGGAATTTTTTATTTATCTACGGTCCAAACCTAAACTAAAAATAATCATAAATATGTGATGGGAATTAGGGTTAATATTAGTACACTTATATATTTTTGCGGGTTGGCTAAAACATACAAGCAAAATACACTTATATATTTTTATTTTCACAACAACTAATTTTGATTGATTAAATTCCAAAATAAAAGAATTGAAATTAATTAAATTCCAAACAAAAATAATATTTGTAGATAGATAAAGCAATAAATTACAAACATCTCAATATTATTATAAAAAATGTTTATATATATATATATATATATATATATATTGTCAACTTTTAAAAATATATATTTGATCCAACATAATATTTTGATGTAAGTTATATTAATATTTTTAAAAAATAATATAATCCAACGGCGTACTGCGGGTTAAAATCTAGTTGTGTTTGTTTTCCAAGTATGTGATTTTTTCCAGCCGTTGGATTTGTGTTTTGTCCAAACATGTACCGGCCGGTGGATCTCAAATTGAACATACATATTAATCATTTTTTTTTTCACCCGCCCTTGTTAATTGGGCCGATTATAGGCTTATTCCTAAACAAAGTTCAGGCCGAAAAATTGTCAAATTTCCTATCTTTTTATCTCAATCACGTAAGGCAAGTTTCTTTACAGCAGAAATTTGGTGATACTCAAGTCATGTAACTGGTTTATTCATCATCCATCAAACGTTATGATGCATGACCCCACGCTATCATATTAGATTGATGTTATCTTATGATATGATGATTGTGATTTTTGATGCAGAGATTGGGTGGGGTAGATTTTGGACCTCAAGTCTCAGTGATCTCAATTATTTTGAGGTTAGCATCAAAACGTTAACATTATTATTCCCACTCCAAACAAATTTTGTAAATGAAAAAAATTATATAAAATAAAAACAACAAAAAAAATATTAGAAAAACAAGGGAAATTCAATCATCTCTATGATTATTACTTGATTCTATTTTATGTACAAGTTTTTTTTCTTCTTTATTTTGTATATTCCTAGCAAGGCAAAAAAAAAACTAATTTAACCTAATCTAAAAAGCTTATTCAAAAAAGACAAGCACTTGTAAAAAAGAACAATAAATCACCAGAGGAAAGTCAAAAACAAAAACAGAATGGCTTTCACAGAAGAATCAGTTCTTTGTCTTTAAATTTTAAAGAAAAACAAAAACAAAAAGTACACCTAATTCGGGAAGGACACATTAACGGAAGAGTGAAGACGACCAATCAGCTTCTCAAAGACGAGAAGAAGCATTAAACCAGAGCTCCCCATCCATGTTTGGTCGGGAAAAAAAAAGATGACCTTAGAGAATCCAAACAAATGGCGGCGCATCCATTCTTGTCCCAACCACAGTCCGGTACAGATACAGCTTATCCATTTTCTGTCTTCCCTCGTGTCCGTTTTCCTCCATCCGGTTGTTATCGTTCTCGTTTATGATCTCAACGTTGAGCCACGGCGCTTTCTCTGCGAGCCTTTTGCATCCGCTGAGCGTGACTTCACATGACGACATCCAAAGGGATCGCATTGTTTCATACTTGCTCACATCAGCAAGAAGCGCCGTGTCCCCAAACGGACTATCCCTAATCTCTAGCTTCTTCATCTTCTTGCAACCGTTCAACACGTAGAGCATGCCTTTGTCTGTATCCCTGCGAAAGCTATAGAGAGCATCTCGAGCTGGTTCGCGTACATCCCGATGTAAAGGAAGACTTGGTCTGTGAGGAGACCTGAGAGGGAAAGCCGTCTTAGGCTCTTGCAGGCTTTGACGATTGCTCCAAAGCCTTCGTCTAGTGGTTGAGATGTCACGTGATCAGGCTTGTTTGGTTCGAGGATGCAGAGCCTGAACCTGATGAAATTTGGACAGTTCCTGGCAACGGTTACGAGAGCTGCGTTTGTCATCTGCTGGCAGAAGTAGAGTATCGAGTGAAGCTTAGGGCAGCCAGCGGAGATTGCAACTAGACCTTCTTCGGTCACAGCTGTGTTGCCTCCACCGAGTAAATCAGATGGAAAAACCCTAAGCTCTTGTAACTCTTTGCATGTAGAAGCTACAACTTCAAGCCCTTTGTCACCTATACTATCCAATATCTGCAAGAACACATCCAACCCATACATACAAGAAAACATACGTCCCAAGTGATTCACATCTTTTACAATGGAAATATTAGCTTACCCATAGCCGCTGAAGTTTCTTACAATGCTGAATAAGCTTAATAAGGTGGCTGCCATGAATCTCAGCTGCGTAACTAAGATTCAAGGAGGTGAGGTTATGACATATTGGGTGGAAAGCTGAGAGACAGTGAGGAGCAGCCTCTAGAAAACCAGACAAACTCCTCAACGAGGTGCATTTCTTTATAGCAGCCTGGAGCTTCAGGTAAGACTCTGAATCCGGGTCATTCTCATACGACCCTACTCCTAAGTCAACCATCTGCGGCGCACACGCCATTAACCTTGCGAGAGCATCTAGTGGCACTGCACGGTTTAGCTTCAGACTCTTCAGGTTTGGAGACCTAGCAACAAGCCTCTCTAAAGCCACTAGATTGGTTTCTCCTTCGAGACACGCAAAGTTTAGCGTGACAAGGGTCGTGCAAGTGTCTGGGAAACAACTTAGCCATTGACCTCTATGATCATCTATTTCATTCTCTTGCAAGTCCAGATCCCGAAGATGCCTACAAAGAAAACATAATTTCTTAAAAACAGAGTTACATAACTAATACAAATAGACTTATAAACCTTAAAGACATTTGTATCTCACAGCCAACAGCAACCATTGTAATAAACAAAACTGGTTACTCCACCTAATTAGGACTCTAATTACATAGTTCTTTATTACTTACTACAAACACATAAATACTGATGTCTAAATGTAAATTTGATACTAGTGATGGACCAAAAGATCAATTTGCATCTTTTTACAAGCCATATTGGGAAGCAATGTACAATGATATTGAAACATAGCATCTATAGTCAAACCATCAAAGTGAGATATCAAAACTAAACCTTACACAACAAAGTTACAACTTTTAACACAAGAAAGAAAAAAAGAAGAAAGGATACCTGCAATTGGCAGCAATGGAGGCAAGACCATCAGTAGTAAAGCCTTCACAGCTAACAAGCACCAAAGACTTAAAATTCACAAAAGAACGCGAGAGCAGCTCAAGACTCTCATCAGTAACAACCATCCTCTTTAACCTAAGCTCCTCAAGACCAACACGGCTCCTAGCTAAAGCCTCAATCCAAGGCTGCACAAAACCTCCCCATTCATGAGGAACCAAATTGAAATCCGCAAAATGAGGCTTCCCTTTCAAAGTCAGAGACTTCAGACATGGGAATCTCCTAAGCAACCTCTCTGGATTAGTCGCATAACAGTTCCCAATGAACACTTTTTGCCTACTGTATCTCTCAATCTTGTACCATGATTTGCAGACCAAAGATATAGCATTCCTGTCTTTGTGAGATGTTACGAAGTCGAATACGTGCTCTACTACTTCATCCGGGAAATAATTCATCTCTCCAAGTAACTTCAGCAGCAAGATCCAATTTCACCAGATCTTGAACTAGAGTCAATTCACATGACTTTGACTCAACACCATAAGAGCTCAAGAACACACACCAGATCTATAGACGTGTGTTTAGATCTAGCTTGAAAACAAAAACTAGATCTATGAAGAACAGATTCAAGAAAAAACACAAATCAATTTGAGAACAAACAAAAAAAAAAAAAAGAATGAACAAATTCTCAAAAAGATTCTCACAAAAAAACTGTGATGATTACAAAAATAAAATAAAAAAGGAAGAAGAAGAAATACGTTGACAATGATATTGAGAGAATCAAATAATAGATCTGTAGAATCTGAACACCATAAATAGAAAGCTTTGCTTTGTTTTCTTGAAACAAAAGAAAGCTTACAAGAAAAATGAAAAAAAAAAAAAAAAATCAAGAAGCTAATGATGATGAGATGATGATTCAGAAGATTTTGATGAGAGAGATCACGTAACCAAAGCAAAAGCTCATAAGAAGTAGAAGAAGAAGAACAAAACTCTCTCTCTCTCTCTTCTTTCTCTCTCTTCTGTCTCGATGACTTGGTGGTGGTAATGGAAAATAAAATAAAATAAAAGTCTTAAAAACCAAAGAAGGAAGCACATCACAGGGGCCCCTACCTGGCTGACCGAAACAAACCGTGGTAAAAAGATTTGAAACCATGGTTAGGTTTAGAGATATGATCCAACGGTTAAGAGTAGTTTGAAGCAGAGACGAAGGTGAGGACCGTTGATGGGAAATGGCATGCATGTGTCCTTATCACTGGTTACGAGGCCATTCGCCAAAGAGAAAAAAAAAAAAAAAAAAAAAAGAGAAGGTGATGTAGTAGTGTCAGACTCAATGGGACAATTGTAATTACCCTTGGAGTTTAGGTTTAACTACGAGGATATGCCATTGTTGACGTGTGGCGAGTAAGCGAGATTTTTGTACTTGCAGAAGAAAGAAAAAAAAAAGAAGTCATTATAAGATGTGTACTACTAATAGTAGTAGTACTAGTTAGTTAATAATTATCAAGTATGCAAGCTAGTTAGTGATTAGAGATTGATTAGTGATTATTTAATGACTATGCACCTTAATTAACTCATTCATTTCTTTAAATAACCTATCAATAACTTGTTCTTTTTAACAACACACAACAACAAAAATTGAGTTTACAAAAAAAATGTATGCTGGTTTTATGTGTGTATAGTAGTACACTAGTACTAACCTACTTAAAAAAAAAATGTTATCGTTGGCTAGGCTAAACTCGATTCAACAAATTAGAAGTAAAATTTTAGTTGAAAATTCATCGTTCTTTTCAGCTGGATTGGTAAAGAGGTTTACTCTTCAGGTAAATTAGCACCTCTAATAAAGAGAATGAAATCACTTATGCGAAACAACGATAACTTCTGGTTTTGGTCACCCTAATTTTTTTCTTCTTAAATTTGTCACGACTTTAACTTTTAAAACGATCTAGATTTCTTTACAACAGTTGATATCAAAGAATTACGTGTTAATACACGATTCTTTTTGTCACCGTCAAATATAATGTTGTCATTCGATTATTATGTTTCTATCCATCTTCTTGTCATGTTAGTTTAGCTCATTTTAATGTTTAAATTACTAAAAATAAGATAAAATGTAATTAATATTGTAAAGTTTAGTATATCTAAAAAAATTGTAAAGTTTATCACTAAACAAAATAAATTTGTCTAAAAGGATTTAATAGGATCGAATTTGACGTAATCCATCTAAAAGTATTGACAATCGGTTATTCAAACGAGGATGTTCATATGTTTATTTTACATGTTTTATAGGATCCTCAATGAGATAGGATCTTAGCTCTTGCACAAACCATCTATTTGGCACTTTATTAAGTGATACCTTTTCTAAGCTTTGTATTTCAGAAACGAGGTAGATAATCACACAAAGTCACAATTTGAATTCTATTAATTTGTAATTAATTTGGTGTATAAAAGGAGGAAAACAAAAAAAGGCAAGGCTGGCTAAATTTGTCTGGTTATGAGGACATACACCATCCGTGGAGATACGTAGTCAGTAGGTGATGACATTAGCAAATTTAGTATAAAATTCTTTTTTCCTTACCAAATAAATCCAAACGCCACTCAAATTAAAAATATATATATAACAAACAAAATTAGGTTTTAAAATGGTGGCAGCAATTGAAATGAATATGCTAGGTAAATATATGAGAAAACAAACAGTGCACACATGGTTGAAATTTGAAATGGTCGGCTGAAATATTAAATGATACATGAAGAAAATGTGAAGGAATCCTACTATTATAGTTAATACGATTATGAAAGCAAAAGAACAATTTTCTTACTTGAGAATAGAGAATTGTACAAAGATAACATATTTAGATATACAAATGATTCATTATTTACACCAATGCTGTCAAAAACACATATTAATTGTGACAAAAGAAGATGAATAACACACTAAACACATCAACCATCCCTGGCCAATAAAAATCTAAAGACTAAACACATCAACCATCTTTGGCCAATAAAACTTTAAAGTGAAAATACAAAGAAAAATGTATGTTGGGAAAAAATAATGAGAACAAAAAAAACAAAGAAAAAAAGATGGGTGTAGCCTTCATAATCAAACTCAATTATAGACCCACTTGCACATAATTACAAAAGGGAGCACACAAAACAAAAGTATTATTATTGGTTGAAAGAGAATAGTCACTTCCTTGCCTCTTACCACCAAACTTTTGTTTAGTTGTTTTTAGAGAAAGTAATTGATAAAAGACTAATTAATTAGTTAGCACTTAGCAATAAGCCAATAACTAAATTATAGTATTAAATCTAACATATTTTTACATTTATAAATATAAGTTTTGTCAAAATATAAATATGAACTTAAAACATCACGTCTAATTGAAAATGTTAGTTAATTTTTTTTTTACCATGAGAAACCATCAGTTCAATATTATTTTTCAAAATATAAATATGAACTTAAAACATCACATCTAATTGGAAAAGTTAGTTTTTTTTTTTTTTTTTTTTTTTTTTACCATGAGAAAGAGAAACCATCAGTTCAATATTATTGTGCAAGCCTAAATCACTTAAAAACATGTATTCATAATCTTATAATCTTAATTATGTATAGACATTGAGTTTATATATGCACAACCCGCAAATAAAACATACAACTTGTGAAGTAGACAAAAGTAATAATAATTGGGTGATTGGTAGGCATTAGTAATAAGAAAACTTAAAACCGTCCAGTTTGATAATCTAATTGCGAAATTAGTACATGCCTAATTTTGTCAAGACATGTTTTTCTCTTTGTAAAATCGTATGAAATGTTAATGCAATAATGAATGTATGGATGTAAAAGGGGAAGAAGAGTGGTGGATGCACATTGTTGTTTTGTGGATAGGTCCACTCCTCTCTTGCATCTCATCATATTCTAAAAATGGCTGCCATGTGAAGACCACCACTTAATTTCTCTCTCTCTTCCCTTTATATAATCCTATGTCAAATTTTCATTATTACCCCCAATTAACCATAATTGCAGTTTCTAAAAATCATTACCTAGCCGTAATTTACTGGTTTCACTCTATTGATTGGAATCTCAATTCAGCAGTCGATTTTCTAAAAACTCCTTTTGATAGCCCGAAAGTCCTCGACTCTTAGAAGACTATAGTCAAATAGAGAAAATACCAATTTTTAAAAAACTAATATTAAACAAATATATTTTAAAAATAAAACACAATAAGATATTTCTTCTCTTCCAACCAAAATAACTTTATGAATAACTGGTTGTTTGTTTGATCTTCAGTATAGATTTTGGTATTTTTTGTGTTAGTAGTTGTTTTTGTATCATAGAGTAAATTATAGGTGGTTTAAGAGATGATTTCACTTTGAGTTATAGATGTTGATGTATGAAATAAACAATATAATGATAAGAAAATCTCAAAGTAGTGAATCGGATCTAGGTCCTTTTATTTAACGTCGAATTTTACAGGGTTGGGGAAAAAGAATTAGGGAGCTAAATGCTGCGTCGAAAATAAGTCTTTTCTCTCTCAAATTAAAATTATCCACCTCTGACGTGACATGACATTGTTATTATAGTGGGACATGACCTGGGTTTCTTGTCTCCTGGAAAACGATTTTGGCCTACTTGACCTTGGTAAACGTCCAAAGCTTTGGCATGTCCATTGAAAATCTGTTTGGGCTTTAGGAATGTTGGGGGCAAAGCATATCTGACAATGGTCCCCCTAGTCCGATGTGCGATGGGCTGCTTGAGCCCGTCGGGTCCATTCGTGTGCTAAATCCGTTTACGAAGGGACGGGAAGATTGTTTGGGCCTAAAGGCCTTCGGGAGATTTACGGATGAATAGTGCATTGCGCACGTTTTCGAGAGTATCAGGGAGATTCGGGATGATCGGTGCGTCGTGCACGTTTTGAGCCCGTTAGGCTGTAAACAAGTTTTGTGTATTCTGCACGTTTTCGAGCGCGGGAAGTAGAAACGGCCTCGGAAGCCCCAGGGTTTTCCTTTTTACCCGATTGACGTCTGGTCCCACTTATATATATGTCTCTTGACTTTCTTTTACTTCTTACCTTCCTCCTCTCTCCAAAAGGTAAATCTCTTTCTCTCTCCTCCTTATCTTTTCCTTCCCTTTTTTTTTGTGTTTGTGTGGCCATGGTCTCGCAGAGACTTGGTAGCCGCCTTCGATCGAATACGCGGATGTGGTTCCTTCTCTCCCAGCTCCCCACGTGCGTGCGCCGCGCAGGGCTGTCTTCGCCGCTGAAGTCGCATGCCTCGCCCTTGAAACGGTCGTACCTCCCTTTTATTGCCGCCGCTTCGACCGGCTGGTTTCTTTCTTCTCTCCGCTGGATTGGGCCGACCCTGGCCAGGCCCGTAAGGCGTCCTGGTCCCGCCGTGCCGCCGCGCAAGGTCTGATCTAGTCATCTCGCGTCTCTTGCTCCGCCGCCTCCAGACCGGGACCGTGAGGCGTCCTGGTCTCGCCGCGCCGCCGCTCAGGGTCCGCTCTAGTCATCTCGCGTCTCTTGCTCCGCCGCCTCCAGACTAGGACCGTGAGGCGTCCTGGTCTCGCCGCTCGTACCGGGGCCATGAATCGACGATTCCTGACATATGGTGGTGCCCTCGATCGCTCCTTCTGTTCGTTGTTGTACATGGTGTACCGGAGAGATACCTCGAGTTTTGTGGCCTTGAGACATTTGGTGGGGAGGTAGCGAGATGATGCCCGCGTATGGTGGCGAGACGGCGAGGTGATGCCCGCGTATGGTGGCGAGTTGGCGAGGTGATGCCCGTGTACGGTGGCGAGACGGCGAGGTCTTTCGCGCGTGAGTACCACGGCCGGTGTGGCGATGTGCTGCGGGGTCGTTTGTGGGCTTGTTCGGGATTTAGAGGTTGAGTTTCTCGGTTACGAGTTGGCTGTGTTTGCGCGAAGTGGCGAGACCGCATGGTGATGGCGAGGTGGCTGTGTGCGCGCGAGGTGGCGGGTCCGCATGGTGATGGCGAGGTTAAGATCTCGGAGACGAGATGGCGAGATTGAGATCTCCTAGCGACGAAATGGTGAGTTCGACGAGGTCGAAGAGGTTGCATGTGCGAGATCGAGCGAGATCCTTTGTGAGCGAGGTCGTCTGTGCGAGACTTGGCGAGATCATTTGCGAGCGAGGTCTCGTATGCGAGACTTGGCGAGATCATTTGCGAGCGAGGTCGTCTGTGCGAGACTTGGCGAGATAGTCGATTTACGGCAAATGTTTGGCGAGATGGTGCTGTGCTATACTAAGGTTGGCGAGCTCGCACAAGAGTTACGGGACCGGGATTGATGAGCCCGCGCAAAAGATCGCATAGGAAACCACGGTGTGCTCGACTTTGGCGAGATCAAGGTCATGCTTCGGGAGTTGGTGTCTGTTCGTATTGGGAATTCGGCGAGGTGGAACCCTCCGGAGGCGAGGTGGGACTGGCTAGCTCGCGCACGGTCGAGTGGCGAGTTCAACAGTGGCGAGATGAGCGTTTTTACGTAAGGGATTTGTGGCGAGCTCGGTTGCGTGTGACGGGTAATTTTGCGAGGTCAGGGTGACGCGCTCCGATGTGAGCTTACGCTGTGAAGTTGGGAATAAGACGCTATCCAGATTGCGGTGAAGTTGATACGCGTAGTTGGCAGTTCATGGTGCGTAGTATGCAGTACGTGGCTCACTCGGGTGTGATCGTTCTTATCCGGACTTTGTGGTGCTTTCGAGATATCTTTACTCCCGTACTGACCGATTGCTTGGTTGGTTTTGCCAGGGCGCCATGGCTTCGGGAGATGACTTCTTTGGCGATATTCCGGAAGAGCTTGAAGATGACCAGCATGGTGAGCCGGAGAGGGATATTGACGGAACAGGAAGGGGATTTCCTTGGTGGGAACCATCTGAAGGGAACGGTGTTGTGGCGGATTTGGCGGATTTCTCGGTAGAAGATGTTCGGGAGCTCGAAGTAATGTTCCCAACGGGTGACCAGGCGCTCAGCCTGATTCCTCTTCCTCTAGGTCGGCGTCGTGGGAAGGTTCTTCCGTACGAAGAACGAACTGTTGTGGAGAATTCTCCCAGGTCTCTGGTCGCTGGTCTAGCCGTGGCACCGCAGAGACCGTACGGGAAATAAGGAACGCACTTCCCGTGATGCAGGGAGTACACTATGCGATGAGGATTCCATAGCCCGCGTCCTTGATCTCTTCCAAACGCCAAACGGTCTGAAGTTCGTGCTACCGAGTGCAGACGAGCGCCCGTGGGACTGCCCTGAAGGTCATCTCTGCGTTTACGAAGATTATTTTACTGATGGTGGTCTGTGGTTTCCTATCCCGGAATTTCTGACGAGTTTTTGCGCGCGTCGGAAGATCGCGTTCTCGCAGTTATCGATTTCCACCGTCCGTAATGCAGTGGGGCTTGTGATAATCGGTAATCATATGAAAGTCAAGATGAGCTCGAAGCTTTTCGAGTTGCTAACTCGATTTACACGTGACAGATCAGGTCTATGCGTTGCTTGTTGTGTGATTGGTCTCACGATCATGAATGGCCAGAGGAGTCATATCCATGATTGGCGGAGGCGGTGTGTGGAGAAGTTGATCAGCAGGGGTTTTGGTATTCCCGAAGACAGGATGGCGCGTCTTGCTGCTGGCGAAGAGGAGTTCTCAACGAAATCGAACGGGGTTGTGGTACCGCCACTTGATGACGACGATCTCGAGCCGTTCCCGGAAGCAGCTGGTGGAGGTGCTGATGATGTCGCAAACGAGTGATATGTCCTCGTGTTATTGCTTTGTTATTCTTGCTTTTGATTTTTCTTTTTGTTATTTCGCACTTAGTTGCTGATTGCTTCTGTATTTTTTCTTTGGATATTTGCGAACTCGTTTGCTTTTCTTTATAAACTTGGTTATTTGCACGGATGTTGATCATTGCCGAGTTTTGTTCTCTCCATAGTGATGAAGTTGCTTTCGTTTTATTTTTTATCGTTGTGGGGCATATTTTGCGGGGCAGGACGTCTCCTGGCTTATCCTGGATATGTTATTCCCCGTAACGCATAGAGTAGACAAGACGGGCTTATCGTACTAGTTAGGTGCGCTCAGTCGTGATCGGCTTACCCTGTAGGTGCTGCAAGGGTCGCGAGAGTGTGCGAGTCGGGGTCTTCGGCTTATTAACTCTGCGCCCACCCGGCTGCGATCCAGGCTCGGCTTATAAGTCCTTACCAAAGTAAGGACGTGGATTATTTCACCACGGCACCCATGCGGAGCGCATGCGAGTATGGACTCGGCTTTTAGTCTTTACCAAAGTAAAGTATGGATTATTTCACCATTACATTCATGCGGAACGTAGAACTGTACACCTGGCCAGGGCGTCAGTGTGAAGACGAAGGATTTGCTCGAAATTTTTTTTTTTTTTTTTTTAAAGTTATAGTTGGACCTCGTGAAAGGCTGCCTACGTACCCTCGAGAGGGATCAAACCATTCGTATTTCGTATTACGCAAGAATGCTCGGTGACGAGCTGGTTTTTTTTTTTTTTTTTTTTTTTGGGCCTGCTTGCTCTTGCTGTACTAGTGGTAGTAGCGCTTGAGGTTGGCGGAGTTCCAGGATCGCGGGACTGGCGTGCCGTTCATTTCAAGTAGCTGATGGACTCCTGGCCTGACGATCTTCGAGACCAAGTATGGACTTTCCAGCATTCTTCTCTTTTGTATTCTCGTAGACTTTGCGGAGGACGAGATCACCCTCGGCGAAGTAGCGAGATTTGACTTTCTTGTTGTAGAACTTTGCGGCAGCTTGCTGGTAGTTCTGGATGCGTAACAGAGTCTGGTCGCGCTCTTCTTCGATGAAAAGGAGTCTGTCACATAGCATTTTGTCATTCAGCTCCGGGTTATGAACAAGCATAGATCGTCGGAGAGTCGGTATACCTACTTCGGCTGGTGCAAGTGCCTCCATACCGTATGCGAGTGAAAACGGGGTTCGTCCGGTGGAAGTGCGCGGGGAAGTACGATGAGACCATAGAACCCCATCGAGTTCGTCTGCCCAGAGTCCCTTCTCTGCGTCGAGACGTTTCTTAATCCCAGCAAGAATTGTCTTGTTTGTTGCTTCTGCCTGTCCGTTGCCTTGCGGGTATCGTGGAGTTGACTTGCTAAGGCGTATCCGCCAGCCTGCGCAGAATCCTTCGAATTGGAGCGAGATGAATTGGGGGCCGTTGTCGCATACAATCTCGTATGGGAGTCCATGCCTGCAGATGATGTTTTTCCAGACGAAATTCTGAACTTCATTGGGTTCAAGCGAGACATACGATTCTGCTTCAACCCACTTGGTGAAATAGTCCGTCATGATTAGAAGGTACTTCTTTTGGCGGGACGATGTTAGTGGGCCGACTATATCCATCGCCCATCGCATGAAAGGATAGGGTGGCGATGTTGTGCGCAGGAGTTCGGTCGGAGAATGAATGAATGGGGCGTGACGCTGACATTTCTCGCATTTGGGTGCGAACGCGGTACAATCGGCGACCATAGTTGGCCAGAAATGTCCGTTGCGGCGTATTCGAAGTGCTAGAGCACGTCCGCCCGAGTGGTTGCCTCCAGCGCCCTCGTGGACCTCTCGCATGATGTCGTTGACGTCCTTTGTATTAACGCAGATGAGTAGAGAGCCATTTGCCTCCCAACGAAACAAGCTACCATCCAACATCGTGTAGTGCGCGCTCTTGACGCGAAGACGTCTTGCTTCCCACTTGTCTTTCGGCATAATTCCGTCCGCGATAAATGCTATAATCTCAGTCGTCCCGCGAGGTGGTATCGGGTGCGGGTACGGGCGTAATTGGCGTGGTTGAATTCGCAGCTGTTGGGGTTAAGTTTGTGACTGCTAAGGCGACGGCTAAGACGCTGCTCGGATTTGCTGACGTTCGTGTTGAGGGGGCAGCTTCAAAGAGTGTGATGTCGATACTTGGTTGATCAATACTCTCCACGGGGATTACTCTTCGGAGATCAGGATCAGACGTAGAAGCAAGCGTTGCAAGTGCATCTGGTGGAGCATTATCGCTGCGTGGAATTAACGAGCTCAAAGAACTCGAAGTGCTGTGAGAGGTCGCGGACGACTTTCAGATAAGCATCCATGCGTGCATGTCTTGTTGCGTAATCACCACTGAATTGGTGCGTGACCAGCTGAGAATCGCAGTATGCTTGTATCTTTTTGATTCCAATTCCATGCGCGAGACGTAATCCAGCGATTAGTGCTTCGTACTCAGCATCGTTGTTCGTAGCGGTGAAGGCAAGATGGAATGACTGCTCCAAGATTTTGCCTGGTTGTGAGGTTAGCCGTACACCTGCTCCCGAGCCCATTTTTGATGAAGCGCCGTCTACATGTAGTGACCATATCTCAGGTGGAGGGGTGTCGGCCTCAAGTTCAGGAGAGAGCTCTACGAGAAAATCTGCGAGAACCTGTGACTTAGCGCACGTGCGATTCTTGTACTCGATGTCGTACTCACTCAATTCTACTGCCCACTTCGCAAGGCGTCCTGACTGACTTGGGCTGTGAAGGATTGTTCTGAGCGGCTGGTTGGTCAGGATTTCCACGGTATGAGATTGGAAGTAAGGGCGAAGCTTGCGAGCTGATATTACCACCGCGTATGCGAGCTTCTCTAGAGTTGGGTACCGAAGTTCTGCACCATCGAGAGTTTTGCTCACGTAGAAGATTGGATGTTGCTCTTCACGATCTTCTCTGACGAGAACTCCACTTACAGCTGAACAGGAGATGGCGATGTAGAGATACAAAGTCTCTCCTTGCTCGGGTTTAGCCAGGACTGGCGGAGATGACAAGTACTCCTTCAACTGCGTGAATGGTAGCTCGCATTTCTCATCCCATTCAAAACGTTTGCTCCGCGAAGAAGCTGATAAAATGGCAAACACTTATCCGTCGAGCGAGAGATGAAACGGTTGAGCGCAGCAATGCGTCCAGTCAGACGCTGAACCTCGCGCGTGTTCCTTGGAGAAGGAAGGTTGATGATTGCCGAGATCTGTTTCGGATTCGCTTCTATGCCGCGCTTCGTAACGAGGTACCCCAAGAACTCTCCGGAAGTAACCCCGAATGTGCATTTCGCTGGATTTAGTTTCATGCTGTACTTGTTGAGTATCTCGAAACATTGCTTCAGGTGTGCGACATGATCTGCGGCCTGAGCGGATTTCACGAGCATATCATCGATATATACTTCCATTGTCCTTCCGAGTTGACTTGCGAACATGCGGTTCACCAGTCGCTGATATGTTGCTCCAGCGTTCTTCAATCCAAATGGCATGACTCTGTAACAGAAAGTGCCTTGTTCGGTGATGAAGGCAGTCTTCTCACGGTCGTCTTTGTGCATCATTATCTGATTGTAACCCGAGAACGCATCCATGAAAGACAACAACTCGTTTCCTGCTGTGGCTTCGACGAGCTGATCAATGCGCGGAAGAGGAAAACTGTCTTTCGGGCAAGCTTTATTGAGGTCTGTAAAGTCGACGCAGACTCTCCATGTACCATTCTTCTTCTTAACGACGACGGGGTTACTCAGCCAATCCGGGTAACGCACTTTTGTAATTGATCCTGCATCAAGTAGCTTCCGTACCTCGTCATTGACCGCGGTTGTGCGTTCTGCTCCAAGCTTTCGACGCTTTTGCTTGACGGGCTTGTAAGTTGGGTCAACGTTGAGCTCATGGCTGGTAATGTTCGGATCGATTCCGATCATATGATCTATCTTCCAGGCGAATGTGGTTACGTTTTTACGCAAAAACTGGACGAGCTCGTCTCTTAAGGCCATTGGTAGCTCCGCGCCAATTCCGACGCAACGCTTAGGATCAGACAAGTCGATGTTGACTTGAATCACAGACTCTTTCGGAGGTGGGATGCGTGGATCTCACGGCGGTGTTGATTCGGCAATCACAAATGACCTCGCATTCCGCATCTTCTTCTCGATGATGGAGCAAGTTCGAGCCATCAGAGGATCTCCACGCAGCGTGTAGATACCGTATGCGTTTGGAAACTTGACACATTGATGGTAAGTAGATGTGACAGCACGCATCTTGTGAAGCCATGGCGTTCCAAGAATGACGTTATAGACGATGGGTTTGTCTACAATTGCAAAGTTAAAGCATTGCATGGTTCCGCCGACGTAGATTGGAAGTGTAATGGTTCCGACAGTCATGATAGTATCTCCATCGAATCCGGTCAGAGGCTGCGTTTCGTGTACCGTGTTGCGCAGATCAATCTCCATCTGGATCAGTACATCCTTGAATATTACGTTGACCGAGCTTCCGGTGTCTATAAGGATTCTTGTCACTGAACTTTCCCCGATTACCATTTCTACGAAAAGTGGGTCATTGTTTGGACTAGCGTTGCGCGCATCTTCTTCGGTAAACGTAATCGGTGCGGTGGATGTCTTGAACATGTTGCTGTGAGAAGGCATGTTGCGCTTTGTTTCTGTTTCGCGACAGTAGGCTTGGATTGATCGGACAGAATCGCGGCATGTTGACAAGCCACCCATGATCATGTTGATCCTTCGACGAGGAGCTGGTGGTTCATCGTGCTCTTCTACGTCATGATTCCGTTTGGGAGGAGGAGGTAAGCGAGCGATTTCTCGTGCTCGGTCATTCTGTGCCCATGCTCGGTCATCCTGTGCTGCAGCTTCTTCTTCGCGTTGTCTGTCGTGCTGCTGTTCATCCCTCAGGCAATACAGGTTGTCTTTGTGTGTGACAACTTTTCTCCGTTCCCATTCTACGTCGACGTCACCTTTCTTATACTTATTCAGAAGCAGCATTTGAAGTGTTTTGCACTCTTCAGTGGAGTGCCCGTTGAACCTGTGGAACTCGCAATACGGGCGCTTGCCTTTGAAACCGGGATTATCGGATTCGCGGTGCCATTTGTTCCAAGACTTGCTCTGCGGTTCGTTTCCATCGATGACGAATATTGTCGCTTTTCTTCCTTTCTCGCCTCGGGCGTAGTCCCTGTTGTAGTGTTGGCGTGGTTCGTGGTACTCGTATACAACTTTGTTTTTCAAGCTCGGAGCTTTCTCGGTTGTTTTCTCAACTGCGTCAGTTTGGTTTTGGTTTTCTTTCCCTTGGTCTTCCTCCACCTCAATGTATCGGTTCGCACGCGCGAGGACTTCGCGCAAAGATTGGACGGGTAAGATTGTCAGGTCTTCCTTGAACCTGGTTCCGTGGGAGAGTGCATTTTTTAGAGCTCCTATCGCGGACTCGTCGTTGATGGCGAGCTGGGATACGACTCCTCGGAATCTGGCCATGAAATTTCGTAGCGATTCGTTGGGTCTCTGACGCATTCTCCATAAGTCGGCATTTGACGCAGGGACGTGCATGAAACATTGGTGATGCTGAAGGAAGGCAGTTGTGAGTGCTTCATAACCATCAATCGAATTGGCTTTGAGCCTTGAAAACCAGTTCAGCGCCTCCCCGGTTAAGCTTTCAACGAACAACTGACAGCTTCCCGCGTCTTCCTCTTTAGGTGAAAAGTACGAACTACCAATATGGATGGACATCGACTTTAGGAAGATAGTGGGATCTCCCTTACCGTCGTACGGCATCGGCTTGTTTTTGTTGGTGTCGGGGTTGCGTCTTACCCTGACGCCTGATACTCTCGTGGTGAAAGGCGAACGTCGCGCCTCTGCTAGTACAGTCTCGAGTTCTGGTTCTCCGCTTGTTACTCGGTGCATCTGAGTTGTAATTGACTTCAGCTGAGCTTGCATTTGCTGAAGTTCTTGGCATAGTGCGCGATTTTCCGCATTCTCGGGATGACTTGGACCAACATGTTGATCTGTGAACGCCTGGTTGGTTTGGAAATGTACTTTTGGCTGGTCGCCATTGGGTCCGACGATGATCGACGAGAGATGGGGCCTTCCATTAGCGCTATACTCAGCTCGTGGTATATTGGCGGCGTAATGGCTAACTTGCGGAGCATGGTGGTCAGCTCGCGGAGCGTCGAGGTGAGCTCGCGGAGCGTTGAGGTCAGCTCGTGGAGCGTCAAGGTGAGCTCGCGGAGCGTTAAGGTGAGCTCGCGGAGCGCTGAGGTGAGCTCGCGGAGCGTTGAGGTCAGCTCGTGGAGCGTCAAGGTGAGCTCGCGGAGCGTTGAGGTGAGCTCGTGAGCGTGAGGTGAGCTCGCGCGAGGCGTTCGCGGAGCGCTCTCGCCGCTGCCGAGGTCAGCTCACGGAGCGTGGGTGCCATGCGTCGTCCATGTTGCCTATGTTGCCTCGCATGGTCATTTCGTCCTTGTGATTCGATCTGCGCCGCTTGACCGCTCATCCTGTCCAAGGTTCTTCGTACAGTTTCGTCGAGCGCGGCTTGACTGATTTTTACGTGTCTGGATGATCAACGGGGATGAATGTCACGTGTGGTGCCCGTGGCTTCGCGGTTGTTTGGAGCGTCTTCAGTTCTTCACGGTCAGGTAGGATTGGAGCGACGTGCGTAGCGCCTACGGCTTCGCGGTCGGTAGGATTGACTGCAATGGTTTCACGAGCAGGAGACGTAGCGCCTACGGCTACGCCATTGGTGGGAGCGACACGCGTTGCGCCTGCGGCTGCGCGGTCAGTGAGTGTTGCGTCCTCGCCCGTAATTGCTTCGGTTCTGTTGACGCCTTGAAGTTGGTTCGTCCTTGCACGGATGCGCCCCCAAATGGTGCGCCTAGGAGACACGTCGCGGGCTGCAGAGGAGTTGACGCCTTCGTTGCTTGATTGATTGGTCTGAGACATGCTTCTGGTTTTCCGAAAACGCCTTGTTCTTCAAATTCTTCTCGTTAAAATGAAAGGATTCCGTTCGGGCCCCACGGTGGGCGCCACTTTGTTGATGTATGAAACCGACAATATAAATGATATGAATCTAGTGGGGTGAATCGGATCTGGTCCTTTTATTTAACGTCGAATTTTACAGAAGGATTTTCAGGAAAATGACAATTAGGGAGCTAAAATGCTTAATACGAAAATAACAGCTTTTTCTCTCTCAAATTGTCCAAAATTCCCATCCTCTGACGTGACAATGACATTAGCTATTTATAGTGGGACCTTGACCTAGGGTTTTTTCTGTCTCCTGGCAAAATGACGATTTTGCCCCTGCGGCCTGGTGGGCCTGTTCCAAGACTTTTGGCCCAACATCCCTTGAAAATCTTCTGTTTGGGCTTTAGGAATGTTGGGGGAAAAGCCCATATCCAACAGTAGAGTGTTATCTATCTCATCGTGGTTAATAAATGCAATGATTCATCGGTCAGGTAGCGTTGGATCCGCTAGTATTTCAGGACGATACTAGATCGAACCATTGCATTTGGTCTAATTCTATGGAGGGAAATATTATGTATCTTGAATTTGGATGTATTACTTTGGTTAATGAAGAGTTGAAATTGAGCCAAAAATAAATAAGTAAATAAATAATTTTATGAATTTGTTACTTCTTACCAAAATTTTCACATCTACTTTTCTTATAATGCTTACGGTCCTGAAATTGTAAATTACAAATAAACTAAATAAAAAAAGAGAGAGAGAAAAAACCGATGTGGAATATAAAGATAGTAACAATTTGTTTTAAAAAAATATAATTAAAATAAATAACTTTTGAAATACTCTATTTTAAAAAATAAACAAATAAAAATTTATTATAGTGAACTTCTTATATTTTTCGTTAATCTTATGAAATAGTAAAACTTACAAAGTAATTGCAAGTTTGTCTGGTTAATAAACTCAGTATCCATGGTGTACCTTTTTTTTTTGGTCAAACATCCGTGGTGTACCTGAAAGAACATATTTCATATTGTGTGACGTGTAGTAGTAGTAGCCTTTGGTTCAAGTACAACGAACCGATGAGCAAAACAAAATCACTTCCAACTTCAAATTAAAAGTGATTTTGTTTCTTATCTCTTTCTTTAATGAGAATTTTGCTAATTCAAGTGAAAGCAAAGACTAAGCCTAAGAAGGCCCAAAGCATGCCTCATCTTCTATATACAATATGGTCTAACTACAACATTAAAAAAGCCTATTTGGTACATAAAAAAACTATTGGTTTTGCATATACAACAAGCACAACATATATACATAATTTGGAGCATAAGGTGTCCCTTTTGATTTGTCTCTCTAGGTTGTCCACTCTACTCTTTTTGTCGATCATACTTATTGAATTTCCCTTTCTTTGAAACATGTTGTTCTTTTAATAGTACACTAGATAATCACCCCCGCTAGTAGCGCGGAGAATTTTTTTATTTCGTTATTTGTTAAGATTATGATTATGTTGTATCATTTATTTACATGTTATATAATATAATACTATATGGTCAGTTTTGAGTCATATTAAACTACTAATAGGTAAGTTTGGAAACTAATACCGTAACCCGTATTTGACCCGTTATTCGGCTCATGTCCATTCCGAAAAACGGTATCCGTAGCTTTAGAGTCGAGTGAAGGGTATTATAATTATATTATTTGTGAGTAAAGATCGAGTATTAGGTATTAATTTAATTTTTGATATCCATACTGTTACCCGTCTCATTACCTGTTTTGTTACCTAACCCCTAAATACCCGTTAATATTTTGTAGTATTATTATTTATTAATAATTTATATATATATATATATATATATATATATATATATATATATATTGTAGAATAAAAGTTAAAGTCTAAGTTCAATTTAGCTTTAATTTTAATGGAAAATGATTGTTATTTGTACATTTTGTTATTTACATATGAATAACCTAATTATTTTTTGTGTATAATATAAAATAAATACATATGATGGACTATGTACATATTTAAATTAGCAGGTGATGTAATTTACTTCTAAGTGGTGAAGTAGTATTACAAATTTGGAGAATAACTTTTGTTCTTTTTTTCTCAACCCAAGTTTCGGAGGCAGCCGAAAATCTTCTCCCCTTCTCTTTGCATATTTAGAAATCGATTCCAAAATTTTTAAACTTGATCAGCACGGATCATTATCATAATGACCGGAACGAAGTCTTGATCCGTGACCAAGTCTTGACACATTCTTTATAGTATGATGTTGTTTACTTAGGAGGTGGTATTGGTTTGAGCTTTTTTGAAGATTTTTGAAGAGTTCAACAAAATCATTAAAATGAATAAGTGAAAGATTGTTAAAGATTGCTAGAGAGTTTCTAAAATCTTGTAAAGTCTTCCAAACAATCCCTGTATTTTTATGATACTTTACATGACTTTATTTTGTAAAGAAAGTGTCTAAAATCATGAACCAATAACATAATAATTGAACTCATTAACAATCTTAGATTCTTTAGTTTTAATTGAATAACATAAAACTTTTAATGACTTTATAAAAGTCTGAATCCAATAACCCAGATTTGTTAAGATTTTAAATGACTTGAAACGACCCGGCCCGTTTTTTTTTAATAAATAAATAATAAATATAATATAATAAATAAACTACAACTAGTGGTCCCATACCCACTAGCCACCTAACCACAATCACAATCAACAGCGAAATAACAATACCAATATCCAATAAAAAACCAATAAATATAAATAACCAATAATTCAAAACATAATCAATATCCAAATAACCAATCATCAGAAAACATGGAACCAGCAACCTAGCAATGTTTCTAATGACCCAACTCTAGCAACCTAGCCATGCCATACAACATCCAATCGAGTCCCTAGAACATCCTCCTCTTCATTGCCCGGATTCCACGATCACACTTGCCTTTACCTGCACCACAAACACAAATTGAGATGCATGAGTATTTTATAAACACTCAGTGAGGCAATCCTCCCATCTACTGGGCTATACACACAAGCAACAATGATTCTAATGTTACAAACAATCAACAAACAAAGCATACAAACCAGGAAAACGAACATCAAATCGCTGGAAGGGAGGTGTTGACCGACACCAGCCAAGTGTCGATCGACACTGGCTCTTGGTGTCGACCGACACAACCCCATAGTGTCGATCGATGCCGCTTCACTGGTGTCGACCGACACCAAGTGGTGTCGATCGACACTCCCCCTGCAACCGCGATCCGCTCGAAGCCGAGAGTTGAATCTCGCTCCCAAACTCCACCAAATCGTCCAATACCCAAATCCCAAGCCTCATACATCCGTAAGAACCTGTAGCAACCATTCCCAGCAAGAAAAACACACAAACAAGCAAGAACAAGGAAATCAAAGGCATAGATTAGCCATGGTCATGCACTCACCTCTTTGCAGGAAGATTCAGACCAGTAGCAACAAATCCAACCCTCCTAGCAAGCCTCTAGATCCTTCCCAGCTCTAAATCTCTCAAGAACAGCCAAGGAAACTCACAAATCTCTCTCAAAAACCGATCTCTCCTTCTTCTCTCTATTTCTTTGTCAAAAACAGCCAAAAGGGAAGAGAAAGGTCGAGTTCTCCTTTTAAAACTCGAGTTTAGGGTTTTCTCTAAACCAACCACACAAACCGGACAATTAAAATCGAACCAATCGAACCGTCTACCACCAGTGTCGATCGACACCCCCTGTGGTGTCGATCGACACCCTCACCAAACTACCAAAAATGGTTTGCGGGAATTACATTTTATAAATCACAAACTAATAACACTAAACTTTAACAGAGTTTAACAAAATCTTGATCTAATAACAACAAATTCTACATAACATTTAAAATCTTTAAAACTTTATTCAAATCTTAAACCAATAACTCTCACTTAATTCAAGGTATTATAGTAAACAACATGTCTATATAATTATTAAATGGGTGGGAAAATCATCAGAATATAATGGGTAACGGAACATGTATTAAAAATTTATGCAATTAGATTCTCTATGATGGGTAAATTACCACTTTTAACAATGGTCTTAATTAATAGCAATTATTAAATTAATTGTTCTCGAGTACACCCATTATGTTTACTACAAATATAATTATAAGAATTTGTTAGAAATATCCTTTTTTATATACCTCTTTTCAAAAATACCCCTTTTGGCCATTTTTAGTTTTGCCCTCCTTTAATTTTTAATGACCATTTTACCCTTACATTATTTTAATCAATAAAATGAGAAAAAAATTCCCGCAAAAAAAATTTTACAAGACTTTTAAAAGGTTTTTAAAAGCATTTACAAGGTTTTTATAAGGTAGAAACATTTTTAAAACCTTGTAAAAGCGTCGGAAAGGGTTTTGAAACACTTTTAAAAGCATTTACAAGGTTTTTATAAGGTAGAAATTTCAAAATTTTTGGCGAGAAAATACAATTTCATAATTTTGGCAGGGTTTTTTCATTTTTTGGTGGAAAATTTTTTCAATTTTGGCGGGAGAAAATATTTTTTGGCAGAAATTTTTTTCGAGTTTGGCGGGAAATTTTTTGATTTTGCTGATTGTACAATTTTGCTGTCACTCAAAAAAGGGTAATTTAGTTATTTTGTATATAAAGATGGGTAGTTTTGAAAATGGTCAACATGGAATAAGGGGTATTTTTGAAAATCTCCCTATAATTATATATATTGATCAGGTAAAATTCCCCAAATTCTCTCCTCAATAACTTTTTTTTTCTTTTTTTGGACAAAGAGTTTTTTCATTAAAATATTAAGTCTCGCTTACAATACTTTGAAGAGATTCTTTTGCAAGGGCATCTGCCTCTTGGTTTTCCTCTCTTGGGATAAACTTAAAAGAGATATAACTGAAATTAAACGATAGAATCAGGATATCTTGGAGAATCCCATGGAGCTCCGTCGATGGTTGCTACGAGTTGATGGCTTCGATTACCTGTTTGGAATCTGAAGCGATTGAAAGGTTTGTGATCCCTAGGGTAAGGGCTTGCTGGATTACTTTGCGGATCGCTAAAACTTCTGCCATGATCGGTGATCTGATCCGGAGGTTGAGTCCTTTTCCTTCTAGGCGAAAGCCTGTCGTTCGATTGGAGAACACCCAGCCGTAACCCGCTGCTTTGTGAGACTGGTTCCAAGCCACATCCATACAATATATGTCGCCTTGTTCTGTCATCAAGGTACGATTGTTCGCTCTGGGGTTCGTTTTTGTTTGGTTGGGGATATTTCTTGTGCGGACTGCCACTCTCTGGCCATGGTGATAGCATGAGTAAGTGAGGTCATCGGAGATTCAGAGCGCTTGTTGAAGATCTTTTGATTACGGGCAATCCAAATTGCCCACAAGATCCATGGCATTAGGGGTCCCTCGGTTATCCCACTCGATGGTAGGCAGATCAGTCGGTTAGATAATTCCAGTCCTGATCTCATAGTGGTCAGATGTTCTTCCGAGAAAGGGGTTTTGAAAGGTGCCCTTCTCCAGATCTGTGTAGCAAAGTCGCAATGGAAGAAGAGGTGAATAGCAGTTTCATTACCTCCGCAGAAAGGGCAAGTCGCTGTGGAATTTATTCCTCTGGTACTTAGTAATTCCCCCACTGGCAATGCTCCTCTCATCAGCTTCCAGAGGAAGAACTTGAGTTTCGGTGAGCATTTTATATTCCAAAATTCCTTTGTCCACTTGAATTCTTGGGTCTCCGCTAGGGTTGCACCATGTTCGATTCTAGATTCTGCTTCTAGTCCTTCATAGTATCCCGACTTGACAGTATAGATACCTGTTTTTGTAGGAAGCCAAACGTAGGAATCTTCTGCCCCCATGGAGCTGATTTTAAGTTGTAGAATTTCCTCTTCCCATTCTGGTAAGTTTTGTAAAGTTTTCTCCCTGTCCTAGTCGCATGATGCAGGGGACATGAGTTGATCAACCGTATGTAAGTGACTTGTTTCAGGAGGGGGACCCATAGGTTCTTTGGGTTCATTGATTGAGAGCCAGGGATCGTTCCAGATGCTTGTTGTTCTCCCGTTACCTATTACTTTTCCCATTTTGGTCTTTAAGAGGTCCCTCCCTATGTAGATACCACGCCACCCATAAGACGCGGAGGAGGGGACTTTGCATTCCATAAAAGAAGTCGAGTGACAATATTTACCTAGCAAGATTTTTGCCAGAAGGCAATTTGGAGTTTTTAGAATTCTCCGGCTTAGCTTTGCTAACAGAGCATCGTTGAAGCATTGTAATTCTCTAAAGCCCGGTCCTCCATCTCCTTTAGCTTTTGATAGGTTTTTCCATGACAGCCAACACATTTTCTTTTTTCCCATATTATCATCCCACCAAAATCTTGTTAATGCAGATTGTATGTGCTTGCATAGCGATGTAGGAAGCTTGAAGCAGGAAATTGTGTAAGTTGGGATAGCTGCGAGGACAAATTTCAACATGACGACCTTCCCTGCTAAAGAGAGGAACTTGGAGGACCAGCTACAAGCTCTTTGCCTGATCCTATCCACTATCATGTTGAACAAATCCTTTTTCTTCCTACCAAACAACTCTGGTAAACCCAGGTACTTCCCTGATCCTCCCTCTTTGGTGATTCCCAGCTGAAGTTTAGTTTTTTCTTTGGTCCCACCTGGAATTTTTGATGAGAAAGTAACTGCAAATTTTTGTGGATTGATTTTCTGACCAGATGTCGTTTCGTATTTCTGCAGGATTCGTAGGAGACTTTGGCGCTCTTTCTCTTCCGATTTGCAAAAGAACATTGTATCGTCTGTGAACAATAGGTGAGTGAGTCGAGGACTCTTTTTCCCACTTTGATTCCTGTGAGCTTTTGATCATTTTGTGCTTTGTTACATAGGCCAGATAAGACTTCACTGCAGAGAATGAAGATATATGGTGAGAGGGGATCTCCCTGTCTCAGTCCTCTCTGTGGTTTAACAAGTCCATGCGCTGAACCATTGAGGAGGTAAGAGTATGAGAATGTAGTGATACACTGCATGGTCCAGTTAATCCATGTCTAAAGGAACCCGATTTTCTCCAACACCATTCTAACAAATTTCCATTCAATCCTGTCGTAGGCTTTACTCATGTCAGTCTTCACTGCCATGTAGCATTGTTTTTATGCAGCAGACATGTGGAGATAGTGTAGCACTTCATGTGTTATTAGTACATTGTCGGCTATAGCTCTACTAGGTACAAAGGCACTCTGGTTTTCTGATATGATACTGTCTAGAAACGGTTGTAGCTTCTTTGTGATCAGTTTAGCTATGATCTTGTAATAGACAGAGCATAGAGCTATAGGTCGATAGTCAGCCATTTTCTTTAGACTGGTAATCTTGGGTATTAACCTCACATGGGTATTGTTTGCTTTCTCAGGTAGGATCCCAGAGGAGAAGAAGTGTTGAACTTCGAACGTTATTTGATCCTTAACAGTTTCCCAATTTGATTAAAAAAAGCTTGCAGAGAACCCGTCTGGCCCTAGAGCTTTTTCTGGATGGATTGTGAAGCAGGCCTGTTTTATCTCTTCCGGTGTCGGGATGGTTATTAGCTTGTTGTTTGTCTCTGTTGAGACGCAGGGGGTAAGCGCTTCTTCAACTACTGCCCAAAACTCCGCTTCTAACTTATTCTGGGAGGAGAACAGATCTTGGTAATAATTTAGAATTACTTCCAGCATTTGACCTTCTTCATAAAAGATTTCCCCTGCCTCATTTTCGAGGACTGAAAACTTGTTAATGGCTCTTTTTCCTTTGGTTATTACATGAAAATACCCTTGTGTTTTTGTCCCCCAAAGTTAGCCACAGTTGTCTGCTTCGCTGTTTCCAGTACTCTTCCTCATCTTTGTACGTTGTGTTTAACTCCTCATTTATGTTTGTGATCAGGTTCGGTGAAGTGGATGGGTTGGACATGGCTTCCTCGAGTTTTTTGTGGCACTCCTCTATTCTTTTCTGACTATTGATATGTTTTTCTTTGCTCCACTTGATTATTGCTTGTCTGCAGCGACTGATTTTTATATCAACATCCTCATCCTCATTAGCTCTCCAAATTTTGATTACCAGATTAGTAACCTCTTTATTATTCTGATATCTTCGATCGTATCTAAACAGGCCTTTAGATTTCTTCTTTTGCAGGTCAAAGTAAGTGACAAGAGGACGGTGGTCCGAGCCTTCGAACCTTAGATAATCACATCTTCCAGAGGGATACATTTCAGCCCAAGTACTATTTGACATAGATCTGTCAAGTCTGCAGAAAACAAGATGGTCGTGTCTCTTTCCTCTCCAAGATAAGAAGTTCCCCGTATGTTGTAAGTCATACAGGTCACACTCTGCCATTAGAGTTCTAAAATCCACAAAGGAGCCTTCAGCACGCACAGGTCCTCCATGTTTTTCAGATGAGTCTATAATATCATTAAAATCTCCTGTAATCCACCATGCTTCTGCTCTGTTTTGACCCATAGTTGATAACTGATTCCAGATTTCTTTGCTTTTTGGTCTGTCAGGTTCGCCATATAAGAAGGTTGCAAAGAAGCTCTTTCCTTCTGCAGTGATTCGAGTGTCTAGGTAGTTGAGACATTCATGCAAGATTTCCATTTCTATGTTCTCTTTCCAGAGGAGAGTTAGGCCTCCACCCCCTCTACCGTTAGAGAAAATGGTCTTCATAAAGGTAAATTTGAGTTCTTGGAGCTTTTGTAAGACAGTTTCATCCGAGTTTTTCATCTCCATTAGGAAAATTATATCCGGTGAGATTGACTTTTGTAACTCATGCAGACGACGAACTGTTGTGGGCCGGGATTTCCCAAACCACAACAGTTCCAGCTGATCACCCTTAAGGAAGAGGAGGAGGTGGATTTCAAAAATCCACAGCCTTCCTCACTATAGCAGGTATTAGATTAGTTGGTGGTGGAGCACTACTTGTTGATGGGCCAGTTTCTATCGCCGGTAGAGTCAGTCTCTGTTTTGCTGATTTCCTCTTGTGGTTTATTGCAGGTTCACCCGAGTGAGGATTAGCACTTTCATTTGGGCGTCTCCTTGGGGATTGTTGGATGAGAACTTTGTTTCTTTTGCTAGATTTAGCTCCTGAGAGATGTAATGGGCTTCGGTTGACTTGTTTGGAGAGAGTGGGTCTGCCTCGTTTCCTTGCCCCAGTAAGCTCCTTATCTTTCCCCACATTGGAATTCGATGTGTCTGGAGGTATTAGTGTGGGGTTTCCTGTTATCAGCTCTGTTGTCCCTTCAGTTGTGTGGTCGCCTGTTACCAAGGTATCATTGTTATGGACTAGAGATGCTGATGCAATGATTCATGCAGCGGTTTCCGCCATTAATCCTCTCTCTTAGCCTTGTAGGACTCGTTGTCTCGTCGCCATGCTTTCTGTGGGATCAGCACAGGAGGTGTATTATACTGTGACTTTTCTGAGTTCCCCCATCACTTCCTCATTGGTGGGAACAGTTCGCAGTTGTATGGAGGATTCTCCTGCACAGAATGTTCTCTCTAGAGGAGGTCTTCTCACTCGGGAGGATTCTGATATCTCCAGTTCCACAGTGTTTCTTGGGTAAGTTTTCTCTCGCCATTGGAGATTAGGTTGAGATAGGTTGTGATAGGATCTTGTATTTTCTCTAACCGTTCATCTTCTATGGTAGTCCCAGGATCTAGTCGGGGATCGTCTGGCACTTGGGGTTCTGTAGCCGTAGGATCTAGATCTTGAGTAAGAGCTTCTGCCCAAGTCCCTATCATCGTATTTTCTTTTGAGGGGAGCGTGGTCCTCTTTGGAGCTTGACCGTCTGTGCTCATTGACATATATGTTTCTTGGGTAAACCTCACTTGTGGTCTGATGCCCTGTTGGTTCAGTGCTCTCGTGGGGGGACCTCCCATCGGGATTGGTTTGGTAATGGTGTCTTTCTGTTATGCTGTTCCTGTTAAGACAGGGCATGTTGAGCTCTCATGTGATAGTCGTTGACAGTGGTTGCAATGTTTCTTCAGGCTCTTATATCCCAAGGTAACGATAGCTTTATTCCCATAAGAGAATTCTACCAGCGTTTTCTTTGTCAGTGGTTCGAGTCCGTTGATTTTTCCTTTTATCTTGGCTGTAAGGGGGGAGATTTCGTAGTCAACGACCTCCCCAAGCTCTTCGCCTATCTTGTAGACCATTTCTTTCTTCCAGAAATGTTTTGGAAGACCTTGTAGTTCTCTCCAGAAGGGGATCAAGGAAGGAAAGTTAGGGGATATAACAGGTTCCCATCTCTGTAGGATAACCATCCATTGGTCAAAGTGGTATGGTCTGTTATCCAGTACCTTCTTCAGGTCTTCCTCATATTCAAAGATGAATTGAAAGCAGCCATTACCCAAGTCTGACCCGGTTGCTTTACCTCGCAGGTTCCATCGGTTTGACAGGAAAGTAATGAGGGACCAGAGGCATTGAGCTGTAGGGTTTGTTAGTCGTCCCACCATTGTGAGATGGTTCTCCTCTATCAGATCTGAGGTGTCCATGTCTGGTGCTTTGATTCTTTTGAGAGGAGGAGAGGAAAACTGCCTTTCTTTCTCTCTTTGACTTCTTTGGGCTCGGTAAGCTTCTTCCCTTTCCATAGACTGTCTCGAGGGGTTTGCAGAGTAGGAGTGTCTCGTTACTTCTCTGTAGTGGTGTGAGATGCCTTTTCCTTTTTCAGGGTAAGGTATCCTGGAGTCCATGATACTTCGTCTAGGTTGGTAGTCTCACAGTTAGACCGAATGACAGTTCAAAAGGGTTCTTCACACTAGGTGAGATGTTTTGTGGGAGCTATAACGGCTTACAAATGTCTGTTATAAATGATTTTCAAGGTTCTTCACATAAAGTGAGAGTATTCAAGAGGGTTGGACCGGCAAGGTGACATAAATGCAGAGCTTAAGATATACCTTAGTGAAGAGGGGATGTACACCACTCTCGGGTTGCAAAGTCACCGTAGGAGGTCAACATGAGTTCGTCAGCCAAGAGAAAATCCTTTTGAAGACGAACGTGAGAGAGAGTCACCAGTGTGAGGGGCGTCTCCTACGCCGGACTCACTTCGGAGAGCTACCAGCAACTCAAGGGAGCGTCGAGGTTTGCCAAGAATAGAAAAATATTGCTAGAAAAGGAAGCTAAAAGTGGGTGAGATCTATTTTTTTGAAGTTCTTTTGCTGCTTTTAGTTGTCTAGAGGAATGTGTCTGAGAGAAAAAAACTTCACTTTGATATATAAGTTACCGTCTAGCTATCCATTCCTTTTTTACTGCTCCTCTCTCCTCAATAACTTATCTCTATGTTTTTTTCTTTTTTTTGAAACACTTCATAATTCATAATGGGTTGTGTTTCATTTGCTATTTTTGTGGGTAAATATTTTCTGGTTATAACAAATTAATAGTAAAATTCTGTTATTATATTTTGAATTAAAATATAGTGGCATTTTGTGTAATGTACCACATGGGAGTAGAGTTATTTGTTTAGAACATTGCTTAAATAATATAATAGAGATACTAGGGTGGAATCAGCATATCTACAAAACTTATGCAATTAATAACTAAGATAATTTATAAAGTTACCAAGGTAATTTATAAAGTTGATAGAATGAATCTAAATTTGGTTTAAGCAATGTTCTAGTAAAAACACAAAATGTGGATATAAATATTAAATTGTTAAATATTAAATTGTTACCCACAAAAATTGTTAACCAGAAAATTGTTACAATTTAATAATACTACAGTTTGTTAGATATAAAATAGATAAATATCTGTTAAAATTAATAATGAAGGCAATTAATAACTGATATTTATCTATTTTATAACTAACAAACGTTATAAAATAATTTTTTGGTTACAACAATTTCTGGTAAATATTTACTTGTGTGTTGTTTTTTTTTTAATTGGTTTATAAGTATTATTTTCTGCTATTTATTTGTGTAACCATTTTCTGATTACAACAAATTAATAATAAGATTCTGTTATTATATTTTTTAATTAAATACAATGACATTTTGTGTAATATCTTATATGGAGTAGAGTTAATTATTTAAAGGGTTGCTTAAATAATATAATAGAGATTTTGCTGAAAACTATAAAGCATGGCTACTGGGATTTCACTATTCTTTTTTTTATTTTGTATGTATATATATATTAGAAGAAAATAAACTACTTTATCAATCAAATATTATTTACAAACGAGAAAGCAATTTAAAGAATAGATTTCGTATTTACATTTAAAATTTACAACTAATCCTATAAAACATATAGTATCATGATTATATTTAAAGTATAATTACAAAAAAAAATGTTTATTTTTTAATTTTTAAAACAGAGATGTCGGATTGGTTTTTTTTTTCATTATTTTTCAATCGATCATTTTTTTCTTTTTTTCTTTATCGTTTTATGTTTTCTAATCTCTTGCCGCTTAGGCATAAGTTCACTTTTTGGGTTGTGAGGTTTGTTATCTCTAATTTATGAATACTTTATATTCGAGTTTTTTCATTAAAAAAATTAGAAATCTAACATTTTTTTTTTTTTTAGTTCTAAAAAACTTATGAATCTAGTCTTTCTCTATTTTTTAGTTCCGAGCTTCAACAATCTCTCATAATTCTTTTCTTCTTTTAAAATGCATGGTACCTAACCCTCATCTTACATTGGGCATTGTGTTTGCCTATCCTACCACTCAGTGTAAAATCAATTGTTTCTCATTCTTAAACTCCTCTTAAATTTCTTTGTCCAAAAAAAAACTCCACTTAGATTTTGCGTAAAACTCATGTCTTCGTCCTTTACAAATTATTATGGAGAGGCTTAAAATAAAATCTTCGTCCGTAAAATAATGTCTTATGAATATCTATGTTACCCACTTATTTGTTTCGTAACAACTTTATATTCAACATGCTTGGACTATTGATAACTTCAATATTATGTGAGTGATGAAAGACATAAGAGACTCTCTTGATGATTGATAAGTAAGGCCAGTAAGCGAATATTTTGGACCTCTTAAAGTAGTGAGCTGAATATTAGAAAATGACTGGATCCACGAGACGAGAGTAAATGTGAGGACTAACATATCATGGTGGTGAAGGCGGTGTATATTGATAGCATAAAAACAAATTCAAGTATGTATACAAGTTGGTTTGATTTCACTTTGTTGGGTTTCAAAGTTGTAGACCATCGACTATCGAAGTGTGAACTTAGATAAATTTCTGCAAAAAAAAACGAACACAAGACATGTCATGTGTATTAAAATCCATTGAAATTGATTTTGAAGATGAAGTGTGAGTACTGCTTTTGTTGCCATCGATCTCTACCGAATAATTGGAAGCCAGAAATTAATTAGTAATTTTTGGTAGTCACATTGTCAAATTAAGTTAATTAACTTTGCTTTCTAAGTGGAAAATTAAGACATAAACCAAAATTAAAATCAAAGATTGTAAGGGATTCTTGACTCATGTACATTCTTATGAACAATAACACTAAAATATTAGGAAACTAAGGTCCAAAGTTATACATTATATGACAATCTTACGGTCGAAGAAGGAGCCTAGCCTACAAATTAAACAAAATAATTGGTTATAAGAGATGATTATTATGAAGTCAGTTTATGAAAATAACAATGAAAGGCTCATATCTTACACTAATTATAATTACCAAGAAGATGGCTAAAATTCGAAAGTTATAAGTTGGAACATAAAATATAAACTTTAAAAATGATAGATGAAGGAAAATCTAGTTTCTCATACCATTACCAAAAATGGTAACCGAAGTGAAAGTTTATGAAACCGCAAAAGAAAATTAAAAAAAAAATTGTAATATATGATATGAAATTTATTGTGAAGATGACAAAAACTTATAGAAAGATAAACTATTAACGGACGTTTTCACCAATTGTCCGCGTGGCTTAATATCGATAGAGGCGTCCAAAAAATCAAATACACGTATCAAATAAAAGGCATCATATGCGTGAGAAGTGTGAATAATCTTCGCTTTGATGCAAAAGAAACGAAAGAATCCTATGTAAGTTATATTACTATATCAAGGAGAGCAAATCAATAAGAAATCACAATATTGTTGCCTTCTTTGGTTGAAGATCACCTTGCAATCAACGGAGATGAGAGATTTTTCCATCAATGCGTTCTTTCGAGTGATATCTCAAGCATACTGGCACCGACAAAGAAAATGTATTTTTGGAACTTTTACAAAATACAGTCAACAGCGACATATCGGCGAACATGAAGGACAAGAGTTCAAACTCCTATCATCTATTATGAATCGCATCACAGAGATAAGTTTTTACTACTCTCAATAGCCTAAGCATAAATTAAAACTTGTAGTTTTCACAATCATAAGAATCTTAAATCTTCCTTAATAAGGGATCTAAATTTCTTGAAATTCAAATTAGAAATTTGCATGCATTGTAATTTTTGTTCTTCTTTACTTTTAGTTAGGCAAGTCTTTACCGCATGATTGAAAATTGATGATAAAACTGCCTAAAAAAAAAGGTTTACCAATAGGACATCAAAACACTTTATTCCATTTTCTATATGATGCTGAATTGCATGTTTTTGTGGCATTTAGGTTATTTTCTTGGTATGAATTTGTTAAGCTTGAGCCAACTGAATTCGAAGTGACTTTGTATTTTATATCATTGGTTTAAATTTCAAAAATGATATATAAGAACCGATCATATTTTATAATAATTTTATAAATGATTTTAGGTTGCATGGAATGAGAACACATAAGTGAAACATTTAGAAACACGAAAACAATTTTTTCCAAAAAATAAGAAATAAGTATGTGTTTGAAAATATTTTGTGTATAATTTAATATATTATATAACATTTTGTACAATATTATAAAAATTTAATACTATAATATTATAGTTGAAATTAATTTCGAAAAATAATATAAATAACACACGAATAACATTGAAAATTAAAGACGAACGAAATTTTAAAGCAAAAGAAATACAAGAGAAAACTCATCCTATATAAAGCATAAAAACATATTGAAAATATGTTGGAACTAAAATGTTATTAAATACCAAATTCACAGTTTTTAAAAGAAATTTAAAAAGATGAAACTATCAAAAATTATCATTATATTATTTTTACCAAAATTTTTATATAACTTATTTTCGTGATTTTGGTGAGGAAAAAAATTAAGTAATTTGGTGAGAGTATCATTAATTATCTCTAATTTGATTTATATATATATATACTAGTACTAAAAGATATTTTTATATTTATTTTATGTAAACTGAATCATTTAAATTATATTTATGAACAAATATATACCATTATACTATTTCAAAAATAGATACAATTAATTTGGTGTTTTCTAGAGATCTTTTCTACTTTACTACTTATACCAGATTAATATATTTTTAGTACTATGTATAATTTAAGGTAATCAAATAGATTTCCTTACATTTAACTAATTTTATTATTCATTTTATTCTGCGGAAAAAAAAATTCATTCTATTCTACTGAGTTTTTTTTTTTGTGTGTGGTAAATTCTGAGATCCATGCATATATGAGTTATAATCTTATAAATTGTTACATTTCATGGTCTTAATCTATAATTTAAAAAAAAACTTCTCATCATTTTTATAACACCTTATGAATGTTAATGAGTATGTGCATATATGAAATAAGAATAAATATAATACTTCCCTTTTCAAAGACACATTATATAGTAGGCAAATATATATTTGTATACAACTATTTCATATACTATTAATTAGCAAATAATTTAAACTTCTTTGAATTTGGTTACGATTATGTGTTCACTTTGGCAGTTTCATAATTCATGAATAAAAGCTAGTACAAAACTATATTGGCCAAATTCATGATAATAATGGATCTTTATGTTATATTAAGTGCGTTAAGAAAATAAAAAAAGAAGAAATTTGTCAGTAAATTTAGAGAATCGTTGCCACTTGTCTATGCATCTTCTTCTCAGTGAGTCATTGTACCTAATAACACACAAGAATCATGTACCACATCTAGAAACATACGTATATTGGTCGACGAACTACTATAGTATATGCTTAGATTAACTAGAATACAGACATTTAATATATGTTAAGTTTCAATTAAAAAAAAACAAAAAACAAAAAATCAAAGTGGGTAAGGAACAAAAAAAAAAAAAAAAGATGATATCATTAAGTGTGAACAGATTAGATTACATGCCACTTGTCCATAAATAGAACAGTTATAGACATTGACAAATGGCATGTCGTAATCTCTTTTAACTTAATGAAGAAAATCTTTTTTTGCCCAGTTTAATCTGTATAACTGTTTAGAAAAAAAAAACATTCTAAAATATTTTTGGCCGACTAAATTTAGAATAACGTTGAGTGAATAAAATACAGATAAACGATCAGGGAAAAAAATATTCTAAGATATACAGATAAAAGTATATCTCTCTCTTTACTAATTCATATAATTTTTGATATTTTTTTCTATCAGGGAAAATCAATTAAAGAAGAGTAAAATGATCGTTTATTTTAAAATAAATTATATTTTTTGATTTGCTAACTATACGTCTTTTGTGTTTTAATGAAAAAATGCATGGACAAGTGGAAACCATTCTCTAAATCTAATGAGTGAATCTTTCTCTCCTTTTTAATGCACTTTAAAGATTATAGTTAAATGAATTTACCATTAGTTGTTAATATTGCTTGACTTGTTTTCATCAAAAAATCATGAACTAGTGAGAAAAATCTACCCATTATAGTTGTAAGATAAAATTCATCGTAGATATACAATAATGTACGCCGTTAAACAGGAAAAAAAATGAAAGGTGGAAGAGAAGGATCACAACATATTAATTAAAGTTCAAAAAGGCAAAAGAAAAAAACATATTGTATTATAATCACATCATATAATATGTTTGATTAATATATCAATCTACGTACATTGTTATATATAACTGGATGTATACGTTTTACAGAATTGCAATTTATGTTTCGTTATATATGATGTGATTATAATGTGTTTTTAGATCTTCTTGTCTTTTTGAACTTTAATTAATATGTTGTGATCCTCCTCTACCACCTTTCATTTTGTCCTGTTTAAGGGCATACGTTTTTTTCTTTTCTTTTTAGGGGGTACGTTACTAACTGAGAAGTACAAGTAACGATTTCGTATGGAGTTTGATATTCTAGTGAAGCTATGAGACAAATTAGCTATTTCAACCTAAGTCAAGTAATCGAAGGTACAATGAATCCTTTTCTTGCAAAACATGTATTGCCTCACTCTTTTAGACGGAAAAAAGCCTTTAAATTTTCTTTTTCCCCTAAAAAAAGTGGTAGAATCTATGCGTATGCACAAATCACATGTTGACCAGTAAGTAATGAGAGAGTAAATTGACTTTAACAAAAAACGAGAGTTTAATGTGGTAGAAGAGAGAGAGAAGAAGACGCCATTGAATTCTGGAAAAAAGGGAGAAACAGAACTTTTGCAACACATGTTCACCATGCACCTTCCACTCGTCTCTTTGCTCTTGGTTCCAAATCTTTAACCTAACCTATCTTGTTAAACTATGGTTGAGTGTTTTTATTAATTTAGTGACCTTTAGATCTCGTTACGTTACTATCATCTGTAATCTGCTTAACATTGTGAAAAATCTACTATTCGAAAACCCTAGATTCATGAATGTAGGTTATACAAATGTCACTTCCTTACCATAAATAGTAAAAAAATCAAAAAAAAAAAAAATGGGTAAACCCAAATCTCTGATTGCCCAGCGTCCATTTTAAGGGCTGCTTCGATCTGCACAACACACAACACAACACAAACACAGACTCCCTCTCTCTCTTCTCTCTCTCTCTCTCTCTCTCTCTCTATCTCTATCACTGAAACCCAAAGTGATCGACCATTTGTTCCTTTTCCCTTCACACAGAGAACTGTTTCCTTCCACACTTCCTTTTTACTAGGCAGTGTTAACCAATTGAGAGAGAAAAATGATGGCTAATGAAAATGTGAAAACCAAGGCCTCTCCTTTAATGGCAAGTGTTGATCATCATCATGGGCTTGGATCCGGTTCGGGTCATGATCATCATCAAGGGTTATCGGCGTCTGTGCCTCTTCTTGGTGTTAACTCGAAGAAGAGAAGGATGCCAAGACAGAGACGATCTTCTTCTTCCTTTAAGCTTCTCTCTTTTCCTCCTCTTATGCCTCTTTCCTCCCACGTGCCAACTCCTCTCCCCGCACGTGTAAGCTCATCAGTCTTTTTTTATTTTCTTTAGAATTTATTAATACGAAACAAAACAAAACTCTTAGTTTTATTATTGTAAGATCTGTGTGAAAATCCAAATAAGAAAAAGTCTTTAGTGTTTTGTAATATTTCTATTACATTGGTTTTATTAAAAAGATTCAATGTATGTTTTGTAATGATGTCAGAAAATTGACCCAGGAAAGCTAAGATTCCTCTTCCAAAAAGAACTCAAGAACAGTGACGTCAGCTCCCTCCGCCGTATGATACTCCCCAAGGTGATCTTTGATTATATATATAATCATGATATTGTTGATGAAGATGATGATGATCATAATGATAACTAATGATGATCTGATGCAGAAAGCTGCGGAGGCTCACTTGCCGGCGCTGGAATGTAAGGAAGGGATTCCTCTAAGGATGGAAGATTTGGACGGTCGTCACGTTTGGACCTTCAAGTACAGGTACTTCAATTCATATATGATCAATATAGTTACTCCTAATTTGTTAGGTGATGATAAAGAATAGGTTATATAGTTCAACCATTCAGTTACAAATTTTGGTTAGCAAAAAAATTCAAATTTGGTTAGTATGAATCTATAATGGAGAATATGCTGTATTTGATCTGGTACGGTGATCTATGTGGATAAGTGAATACTTGGTAGATCGATCGTTTTGAAAGTATTTACTTATCCATGTCGATCTTAAGATCTTACAACTTTTTGTTTGTTTAATCTATATATCTTTACTAATAGCTAGGAGCTTACAGTTTGTCTCTATGATGGTGTATATATGTTCATCATTTCATTTAAGACCAACTTAATATAGAGATCTTTAAAGGAAATTAGATCTTTGAGTCTTGCCCCTAATGTTGTGATCATTAGGTACTGGCCAAACAACAATAGCAGAATGTACGTGCTTGAAAACACAGGTAAACTTACTTATAACCCGGGATTTTTATATAATTTAATCACGAATATAAACAATCGAATCCATGATTGTTTAAAAATATTAATTCGCTCTCGGTTGTATTTCCAGGAGACTTTGTGAACGCTCATGGTCTGCAGCTAGGCGACTTCATCATGGTTTACCAAGATCTCGACTCGAACAATTACGTACGTTACACGCTACTAAAAAAAAAGAAAAAAAAATATCAAAACTTTAATTGCAAAACGTGTTACATGTTATGCTCGATTTTTTTTTTTTTTTTTAAATTTAGGTTATACAAGCAAGAAAAGCATCTGAAGAAGAAGAAGAAGAAGACGTAACCATTGTTGAAGAAGACGATGTTTACACAAACTTAACAAAGATCGAAAACACCGTGGTTAATGATCTTCTCATCCAAGACTTTAATCACCAAAGCAGCAACAGCAACAACAACAAATCTTCGTACTATTACCCCGTCATCGATGATATCACCACAAACGCAGCGTCTTTTGTCTACGACACGACGGCTTTGACCTCCAACGATACTCCTCTCGATTATTTGGGTGGTAATACGTCGACTACTAATAATTATTACTCCAAGTTCGGATCATTCGAGGGTTTGGGCTCCGTTGAGAATATCTCTCTCGATGACTTCTACTAGAGGGATCAATTGATGGGGCTCATGATAATTCTTAATGGTGATCATATATTTTATCTCCTTATATGTATAAGGATAATTAGATGCATTTTCATATCTTCAAAAGTGTTTAAATTACAGTTTATATGAAGATCATATATAGCTATATATGGGAGTCATGCAGGTGTGTTGTATTTGATGAATAAATGTTATTTTGTGTCGGGGCTTTAATATTATTAAAACTTGCCCGACGGAAAAAAATATATATATGAAGATATATATAGCTTTCTTTTTATGGGAGTTTTGTTTGTTAATTTTGCAATATTATAACCACCATATAAACATTATAATTTTTTTTTTCAAAAAAGAAACCAAATGAGCTCATGAGGTGGAGCTATACCCTCAAACCAAGGGAGCTACAAGTTCAGGCAAAAAATGAAACCCCATCATGAGGTGGAGTTATACCCTTAATCTAGTATAGGCAAAATCTCGACTCAAACAATTACGTACTTTCAAAGGGTTTTCAGTTCAAATATTAAAACTTAAATTTTTATCACTATTTTGCAGTATTATAATTAACTTTCATATTTGAGTATTAAGTACTACATAAAAAAATAAATCTTGATTCACATATCTTTAAAGTAGCTTGGTGAATTTGCATAACTTCATGAAGATTTTATTTAAAAGTCTAATCAAAACAAAAGTTTTAATTTTAAATACTCCCTTTCACAAAGGAGGACATTTTAGGATTTTGTTTTTATCACAAAGATTGATTTTCTGTATACCTTTATCAATTAATGCAAAAAGATTATAAATTTCAAAAATTAAATGAGAATTTAAAAGTTTGATAGATTACTATTGGTTAATAATTATAAAAATATGTTATTATAAATAAATAATGCACTTATAGCTAAACATTAGATGTTTTTTTTTAATTTATGTGAAAATCCTAAAACATGTAATGTTTAGCTATAAATTAAGAAACATTTATAAGTGCATTTTATACCCGGAATAAAAGTGGATTTGATCTAATTTCTGGTTGGTTTACTAAGGTAGTCGAGTTATTAATTAAACCAAAAGGTGATTAACTAGTTTTGGTTTAAATAAACCTGGTGTAATCTAATTAAACTAAAAAGCCCTATTTTTTCTTTAGGAGGATGATACCTCCTTCTCTTTTGTGATTGTCGTTGTTGGTCTGTGAGAAAGAGAGATCTCTTGGTTTATTTGGTGTGAAGGAGAAGAAGGAGATTAACAAAGTTTTGTTTTAGATAGAAGAAAAGGAAATATAACTGTTTGGGTTTAGGAGAAGGAGGGTTCGACTGCTGAAATCATTTCCTAAGGTAATGATTTTTGGTATAGTTGTACCAAAGCCTTTTTCGTAGATTCTCCTTTTCACAGAAGTGAATTTGGTTTAAACTCCATGAGTTATTGGCAGTTTCATGGGACACGTTTTCTCAGACGCGAGTTGGGACCAGTTTGCTTCAAGGTTGCTTTTGGTTGTGTGACTTGTTGTAGGACATTTCTGGACTGTTTCAGACGTGAGGAGAGTTTTTCCTGGTTGTAATTGTTCTTTGTTTCACTTGTTAAGGTGAGTAAAGGACCTTGATTTTATCTAAGCGATTGGGTTGTATGACTTGCTCTGTGTGATGATGTGTAGGTGTGGTGAATGTGTTATTGAGTGTTCTATTTAATGATTGGTTTGTTATGTTTTATTTTTGGTTGTACTCTTGATTTGCTTTTGTGTATAACTCGTAGATAGAAGGATCGCCTCACTGGGTATTTCTGGTAATACTCACACATCTCATTGTGTTTGTGGTGTAGGTAATGTGTAGCGTGAAATCATAGCGATGAGGAGGAGGATAATCTAAGGTCTCGGTTGTATTATTGGTTATGTTATTTTTTTGTTGAATCCTTGGTTAGGATGCAAGTTTGGTTTATATGTTTCTGCTGTGCATGTTGATGTTTGCTTTATATTAATTTGAGTTGGTTATGTTGGTTTATGATTTAGGGTGTAATTAAATATTATGGAGTATTTAATTATATTATTATTATATTTTTTTTAAAAACGGGTCGGATTGTTTCAGTTTGGTATCAGAGTCCTTACTGTTCTAGGACGGTTAAGTGGATTGGTGTTAGAGTGGTTTAGGGAATTAAATTGGTGGAATTATTTTCCTGTTGCTTGGTGCATGATAATGTGAATCTTTGTTGTGTGATGGAAATTGATTATAAGTAGTTAGTCAATTTGAGTGAGTATGGAGTCCTAGAATCATTTCATGGTAAGTTGTTTTCTGTAATGTTAGTTGTGTAGTATTTTTAGCTTCTACGCGGGAAGTGCAGTTGGCTATTGAAAAGTGTTGGAAAGAGATGGATCAAGAAATACTGTTAGTGGTGATTTCTGAAAGTGGATGTGTTGCAAATGGATTTCCAAGAAGTTAAGATTGAGATTTATTATATTTTTTTTCTTTTGTGACTTGTGTGTCATGTAGAAAAAAAAAATAGCTCAGGATTTCTATAAAATGAAAGTTTCCATAAATAGATAGTTTCTTAAAATGGAAAGTTTTATGGGAGTTACAGCTTTGCTATTTTTGGAAGGATGGTTGCAAAAATATAAAGTTTTATGAATAGTTAGAACTTGTCTATTTTTGGGAAGGGCGTTTGTAAACATCAAAGTGTTTGAGATGTTCTTCGAGTGAGGCTTGGGAGTGGTCATGGCGATGGTGATGTTCCGAGAGGGAATATGGTGGTTGGTAGGACATTGCGATGTTTTATGAGAATCACGGGAGTGGTCCGGGTTGGAGAAATGCTTATAGACGTTATGACCGTTTCTGCAAGGGCGGGGGGTCCTAAACAACTCATGAGGAGATGAGGGTTATCCTGAGGGGACGGGGGTTCCCTAGATACCGATAGCTCGAGAGACTGCGGTCCTGAGGGTGGCAGAGGATATGGGGGTTCTCTTCGTATCGAGATCTTGAGGGTGACGACATGAGGGTGAGACAGTATGGCTCAAAGACGCGGGGTCTGCGAGTGTGATCAGTATGACTCGAAGGTTGCGACCTAAGAGTAGATGAGTTAGGGCAAAAGTGTCAAAGACGTGGGGGATAAGCTTAGCGAACATATGCGGATCTCAGAGAATGATGGGGGTTCAATCTTGGATTTCCTGTTGTTACTGGATGCGGATCTCATGGTAAATGGGGGTTCAATCCCGGAGTTCCTGTGTGTTGACCGGGATGGGGGCCAGCGTTGGGTTGACCAATAGGGTCAAATGGTGGTGCCCACTGTTGCAACGGTGGTTGGAGGCGTTTGGCAGATGAGTTGCGGTGTGTTTAGATTCGAGGATGAATATATTGTTAGTGGAGGAGGATTGTAATGCCCGTGTCCTGAAAAATATGAAATATTGAAGTTTATATCGGGAGTTAGAGTGAATTTGGTCTAATTTCTGGTTGGTTTACTAAGCTAGTCGAGTTATTAATTAAACCAAAGGGTGGTTAACTAGTTTTGGTTTAGATAAACCTGGTTTAATCTAGTTAAACCAAAAAGCCCTATTTTTTCTTTAGGAGGATGACGCCTCCTTCTCTTTTGTGATTGTCATTGTTGGTCTGTGAGAAAGAGAGAGCTCTTGGTCAATTTGGTGTGAAGAGAAGAAGGAGATTAACAAAGCTTTGTTTTAGAGAGAAGAAAAGGAAACAGAACTGTTAGGATTTGGGAGAAGGAGGGTTCGACTGCTGAAATCGTTTCCTAAGGTAATGATTTTTGGTACGGTTGTACCTAAGCCTTTCTCGTAGATTCTCCTTTTTACAGAAGTGAATTTGGGTTTAAACTTCGTAAGTTATTCGCGTCTGAAACGATCTAGAAATGTCCTACAATAAGTCACACAACCAAAAGCAACATTGAATTTAACTTTCACATGACACACAAGTCAAAAAGTCCACAAGACATCTCCATTTTAAATTCTCGAAACTTCGTTCCTAAAAGTCCACTTCCATGAATCACCATTAACAATATTTTACGATACCGGGTGATCGACCTCTTTCCAACACTTTTCAATAGCCAATTAACTAGTTCAAAAACGTCTGATACCAAACTGAAACAACCCGATCCATTTTTCTAATAATTAAAATATAATTAAATACCCCATAATATTTAATTATAATGGACCAACAAACCATCAATAATCAAACATATAAAGCGGAAGACATATCAAAACCAACTCCAATGTATTAAAATACAATACCAATCATAACCAATAAAAACCAGCAACCTACTATGCTTCTAAACCAGGTTCCAACATAAGTAAAATAACCAATAATATAACTGAGACCCTAGATCATCATTGTCCTCATCGCCATGATTCCACACTACACATGCATTACCTGCACCACAAACAAAATGAGATGCTCCAGTATTACCAGAAATACCGAGTGAGGCAATCCTCCCATCTACGAGCTATACACACAAGCAAATCAAGAGTACAACAAAAAATAAAACATAACAAACCAGTCATTAAATAGAGTGAGATTGGCACTATGACACACTTTTGTAAGAAACTTAATCAATTGACACACTTTTGGTCCATGGCACACTTTTTGGCCAAATTTTCTACTGTTCACATGATTTTTAGACTATTTTATCTCTGATCATGTAAACAGATGTGTAACTAGAGAGAAAAATGCAGTTGAATTATGGTCCGTCTGATTCTAACTAAGGATTTGATCTGACGGCTAGAGATGAGTATAATTAAATGAGGGGTTTGTGTGAATAAGAAAAAAAAAGAAAGTAAAAGTAGATAATTGGTTGCATCCTAGTCCATTCGATTTCAGTTACTAATTTGAACCAATGATGTCCATAAAATGATACCACATGGTTAGTTTACATGTAAATTGACCATGTAATGTCCACGAGACAGTGACCATGTGGTTAGTTTCTTTGTGGCATCAACAATCAATTCTCATATGTTTTTTTAAAAAGGTTGTCCACGAGACAATGGTCATAAGGTTAGTTTAGATGTAAATTGACCACATGATGTCCACGAGACAATGATCATATGGTTATTTTCTTTGTGTCATCAACAACCAATTCTCATATGTTGTTTTTCTTAAGGGTTGTCCACGAGACATTGATCATATAGTTAATTTACATGTAAATTGACCACGTGATGTCCACGAAACAGTGACCATATGGTTAGTTTCTTTGTACCATCAACAACCAATTCTCCTATGTTACCTTTCTTAAAAGTCCTTGTGGAGAAACGAAGCAAGTGAGAACGATAACAATAGACGATGAATTGGAGATCTATGGTTTTTCCCTATTTCTCCTTTTATTTTGTAGTGAAATATATATTTTTTTTAATATTTGGATTGAATGTTTTATTAGGATTAAAAAACAAATTGGATTTCATAATAATTTGGTATTTATCCAAGTCAAAGCTTTGTATCTAGAGAATGAAAATAAATTAGAGATATGAAAAAGAAGGTAAGACAGCATGTGTGAGAATGATATCATGGAGGGAGGGTGTAGAAACAACTCTTTGTTGGTGCGGGATTTAGCACCCCCAACATACCGAACTAAACCAGAAAGATAATTTGATTATTTAACCGGGAATCCGGTTAAATACCCAATTAGGTTTTATTTGAGGTTTAATCGGAAGAGGGAAGCCCAGCTTTGAAGACGAAGATCCGACTTCCCAATTCGCCCGGCGGCCGACTCAAGGAAGCAACTTTCTTTATTTTGGTTTGACGTGATAAGGAAAGTTAATATATTATGTAATCTAGGGGAATATATAAATAAGGAGAGACTTCTCCATTGTAAGTGTGGGATTTAGCGCCCCAACATACCGAACTAAACCAGAAAGACAATTTGATTATTTAACTGGGAATCCGGTTAAATACCCAATTAGGTTTTATTTGAGGTTTAATCGGAAGAGGGAAGTTCAGCTTTGAAGATGAAGAACCTGAGTCTGGTTAAAACCTAATTGGGTATTTAACCGAATTCCCGGTTAAATAATCAAATTATCTTTCTGGTTTAGTTTGGTATGTTGGGGGTGCTAAATCCCGCACCAACAGAGGGAGATGAATTGAGTATCTAGAATTTTTCTATTTTTTTGTAGTGAAGATGTTCATTTGAAAGAGATAGAAAGAGAGATGAAGATGATGGATCTGAAAATTAAAAAAAGTTATAAAAGAAAAGAAAAAAAGAAGAAGATAATGCTGTTAATAAAAAATAAAAATAAAAAATATTGTGAGGTTTGTTGAACAAGAGATGTGGCTAGTATGATATTTTTGTTTTTTAAAATTGAGTATTATTGTATGCATAAAAAGAATTGGTTGAGAGAGAAGTGGTGTAGTTGAAGGGTGTTTTTGATAATTCAATCTAAGAAAGTGTGTTGTGGACAAAAAGTGTGCTATTGTGATATTAAAGTTTCAAAAAGTGTGCTAGAGTGCAATTTTTCCTTAAATAGAATACCCAATAACACATTCACCGCACCTACACATCATCACACAAAAAAGTCATACAACTCAATCGCTCAGGTAAGCTCATGGTCACGCACTCACCTTAACAAGCTGATTCTAACAACAAATACAACCATTTGAGACTCTCCTAACGTCTACAACAGCCCAGAAACACCCTACAACAAGCCATACAACCAAAAACGTCTTTATAGTAAAACTGGACAGAAACATCAGAAAAGAACAGTCTCAAAGATGAAACCCTAAAATAAAAACCAACTGTTAAATCAAATCACTCTGGTGAAACGCTAGCCCTAGACGTCCCGAAGCTTCCCACAAAATCTCGTGCCGATCAGAAATCAGACGAGACCACATACTCAGTTACAATCTCCGATGGTCCTAACTCGCATATGAGAAAACGTGTCCCACAAAACTGCCAATATCTCCTAATATTAACTCAAATTCACTTCTGTAAAAAGGAGAATGACGATGAAAGGCTTGTGAATAAGAATACCAAATTTTGTTACCTTTGAGTACAATTTGATATTTTCTTCCCAAACTCTAACGACTCTGCTTCCTCCTTAAATCTTCTTCACACCACAACAAGCTTCTCTCCTTCTCTCTCTCTTTCTTTCTCTCAACATCAGCAATGAAGAGCAGCCACGAAATAAGAGACAAGAGGCATCCAAAGCATTACAAAAACCATCACTTAGGACTTCCTAAAACCAGCCCTAAACTAGGTGAACTTAAACCAAACTGGTCAAATTCATGATTTAACATAAATTGATCGGTTCTTCCAGTTTTATTCCGGGAGACAGGTGTTACAATTCTCCCCCTCTAACAACAGATTCGTGCTCGAATCTGAAACCACCGCAGCCTATCTGCTAAACGCCTCCAACCATTGTTGCAACGATGCACACCACAACCTGACCTAACGGTTCACAACACCCTGCACTGGCAAGCACAAAACAAACTTTCCCAATCAATACAACCCTGGCCCCCTGCGAGTATAAACCTGACCCTCCCGGTCAACACACATAACCCCTCACCCGAGATTGAACCCCCATCCACCCCAAGATCCGCATCCGGTTTAAACCGGAAAACTAAGATTCAACCCCCATCAATCTCCTAAATCCACATCCGGTTACAATGCTTATCCCCATGTCCTTGACACTTTTGCCGCCAACTCATCTACTCTTAGGTCGTAACCTTCAGACAATACCGATCACAATCTCAGACCCCCCATCTTCGAGATATACCATCTCACCCTCGGGTCGTCACCCTCGAGATCTTGGTACCAAGAGAACCCCCATCTCCTCAGAAGAACCCCATCTCCTTTGCCACTCTCAGAACCTCAGTCCCTCGAGTTATCGGTATCTAGGGAACCCCCGTCCCCTCAGGATAACCCCCATCTCCTCATGAGTTGTTCAGGACCCCCGTCCTTATAGCAAAGGGTCATAACGTCTATAAGCATTTCTCCAACCGGGACCACCCTCCGTGATCCGCGTAGAACATTTCAATGTCCTACCAACACCATATTTTCTCCTAGAATATCACACTTGCCATGGCCACCCACAGGCCTCACTCCAAATATCTCAAACACTTTGGTGCTCACACACACACTTTCCAAAAATAGACATGTTCTAACTATTCATAATAATTTCTATTTTTAGAAACTTTCTATTTATGGAAACTTTCCATTTTCAGAATCGTATAATCCCCTTAACCCATTCCGCATCAAGATTATGTAAGAACTAATCATCTTATAAAATCCTCTCCATTAATATTGTCAGTAAATCCGCAATACGGTCATCTCGGTCTGAGCAAAACCTGTTGCCACACTCACAACACCCACTAGATCTCCAGCAACACCAGTAAGCACTCCGGCCACACCCTCAAACCCCCATCTGACCAGCATGCAAATTACTAACATGCTAAATAGTGGCACTACAGCCACCCTGGACGAAGTAACTCTCCAACTTAACTTATCGGAAATCCATTTCCAAAACATCTACTTTCACAAATCACCGCCAACGGTATTTCTCAACACCGACGTGATCCACCACTTTCCAACAGTTTGTCCATAGCCAACTTCACTTCCCGCATAGAAACTAAAAACACTACACAACTAACAACACACAACCCAACGTACCGTGAATCTCATTGAAGGCTCGAAGAGGATGATTCTAGGACTCCATACTCACTCAAATTGACTAACTACTCATAATCAATTTCCATCACACAACACCGATTCACAATATCATGCACCAAGAAACAGGAAAATAATTCCACCATTTAAATCCCCTTAAACGACTCTAACACCAATCCACTTAACCGCCATAGAACCGTAAGGGCTCTGATACCAAACTAAAACAAGTTGATCTGTTTTTTTTTTAATAATAATAATATAATTAAATATCCCATAATATTTAATTATAAACCAACAACAACTCATAAAACCAACCATCAACATGCACAGCGGAAACATATAAACCAAAATAAAATAAATACAACACAACAACCGAGACCCTAGATCATCTTTCTCCTCATCGCCATGATTCCATGCCACACATTATCTGCACCACAAACACAATGAGATGCGTGAGTATTACCAGAAAGACCCAGTGAGACGATCCTCCCATCTACGAGCTATACACACAAGAAAATCAAGAGTACAACCATAAATAAAACATAACAAACTATTCATTGAACAGATCACCCAATGACACATTCACCACACCTACACATCATCACACAAAACAAGTCATACAACTCAATCGCTCAGGTAAGCTCATGATCACGCACTCACCTTAACAAGCTGATTCTAACAACAAATACAACCATTTGAGACTCTTTTAACATCTGCAATAGCCCAGAAACACCCTACAACAAGCCATACAACCAAAAACTTCTTTATAGTAAAACTGGAAAAAAACATCAGAAAAGAACAGTCTCAAAGACGAAACCCTAAAATAAAAACCAACTGTTAAATCAAATCCCTCTGGTGCAAAGATAGCCCTAGACGTCCTGAAACTTCCAACAAAATCTCGTGCCGATCAGAAACCAGACGAGACCACGATCTCAGTTACAATATCTGATGGTCCTAACTCGCATCTGAAAAAATATGTCCCACGAAACTGCCAATATCTCCTATAATATTAACTCAAATTCACTTCTGTAAAAAGGAGAATGACGATGAAAGGCTTGTGAGTAAGTATACCAAATTTCCTTACCTTTGAGTACGATTTGATATGTCAAAACCGTTTCCTCCCAAACCCTAACGATTCCGCTTCCTCCTTAAATCTCCTTCACACCACAACAAGCTTCTCTCCTTCTCTCTCTTTCTTTCTCTCAACATCAGCAATAAAGAGCAGCCACGAAATAAGAGACAAGAGGCGTCCAAAGCATTACAAAAACCATCACTTAGGGATTCCTAAAACCAGCCCTTAACCAAGTGAACTTAAACCAAACTGGTCAATTTCATGATTTAACATAAATTGATCGGTTCTTCCAGTTTTATTCCGGGAAACGGGTGTTACATTAACTATCAAATCACTTAGGTTAAAAGCTAGCCCTAGACATCATGAAGCGTCCTAACAAATCTCGTGCCGATCAGAAACCAGACGAGCCCACGATCTCAGTTACAATCCCAGATGGTCCCAACTCGCGTATGAGAGAATGTGTCCCACAAAACTGCCAATAACTCACGAATTTTAAACCTAAATTCACTTCTGTAAAAAGGAGAATCTATGAAAAAGGCTTATGTACAACTGTACCAAAAATCATTACCTTAAGAAATGATTTCAGCAATCTAACCCTCCTTCTCCCAAACCCTAACAGTTCTGTTTCGTTTTCTTCTCTCTAAAACAAAGCTTTGTTGATCTTCTTCTTCTCTTTCACACCAAATCGACCAAGAGGTGTCTCTTTCTCACAGACCAACAACGAAGAGAAGGAGGTGTCATCCTCGTAAAGAAAAAAATAGGTCTTTTTGGTTTAATTAGATTAAACCAGGTTTATCTAAACCGAAACTTATTAACCATCCTTTGGTTTAATTAATAACTCGACTAGCTTAGTAAACCAACCAGAAATTAGACCAAATTCACTCTAATTCCCGATATAAACTCCAATATTTCATATTTTTCAGGACACGGGCGTTACAATTCTCCTTCTCTAACAATAGATTCGTCCTTGAATCTGACAACACCGCAACCAACTGCAAAATGTTTCCACCATCGCAATGGTTCACACCACAACCCAATCCAACGTTCCACTACACCCAGACCCCACTGCCCAACACAACCAAAATCCGAGGTCACTCCCAACCTCTGAGGTCTACATCCAGTCACTATGCTCATATCCATGTCCTAGACATTATTTGCTCTCAACTCATCCACTCTCAGGTCTGGTTAATAGTTATAAGAAATATGTTATTATAGATAAAAATTAGGGAAAAATGTCAAAAAAATCACGAACTTTCAAATTTTGGCCAAAATAATCATGAACTTCTAAAATGTCATTTAAATCACCAAGTTTTTGTTGACTTTTCAAAAAAATAGGTAACTTTCGTTGACAAAGCCATTTAGGGTCCGTCAGAACATCCGTTAATCCAAAACGACGTCGTTTTAATTAGAAGATTAAAACAAAAAAAAACTTTGGGTCTAGTGGGAATCGAACAGCCTACCTTTGAAAGCTCATTACCCACTCTCTACCATTGAGCCACAATAATATTTTGATACCAACAAACAAAATATTATGTAAACAATCGATTAAAAATAACAAAACTAAAAAACTGTTATATATAATATATTTATAATATATATGTTATCATATCATTACTCTTTATATATATATATATATATATATATAAAATATAAAGAGTAAAAATTAAATATTTTGCAAATACCGAATAAAATCTACAATCAATATGTTTTATTTGGTATATATGTAAAAAAAAAAACTGTATTTAAAATTTATGCACTTCATCCCGATTAATAAGACATACTAATTTAAATAAATGCACGCTATCAGTTATATATCTTACTTAGTATTTAATAAAAAATATTTGTATAGTAAAGAAAAAAGTTATATTAATTTTTGTTTTTTATATTTTAAATATATTATATTCTAAAACGTTAATATATATATGTAAAGTAATGATATGATAACATATATATAGATATAAATGCACTACATATAACCTTTTTTTTTAGTTTTGTTATTTTAATCGATTTTTTTATATATAAATATATCTCTGTTTGATAATATTTGGAAATGTGATCGTGGTTCAATGGTAGAGTGCTTGTATTTAGTTTTAAAGGTAGCATGTTCGACTCCTGCTTGATGCAAAACTTTTGTGTTTTAATCTTCTAATTAAAACGACGTCGTTTTGGCTTAGCGGATGTTCTGACGGAAATCAACTCCGTCATCGCCGCTTAACTGAAGATTTAACGTCGTGTCCTAAATGGCTTAGTCAACGAAAGTTACTTTTTTAAAAAAAAGTCAACAAAAACTTGGTGATTTAAATGACATTTTAGAAGTTCATGATTTTTTTGGCCACAATTTGAAAGTTTGTGATTTTTTTGACATTTTTCCCATAAAAATTACATATATGGCTAAACATTAAATTTTCTCTTGCTTTATGTGAAAATTTTAAAAATTCATCCTTTATAGTACAGAAGGAGTACTAAATTTACCATTATGTTGTAAATCTATACTCATATTTACATAAATTCAGTTTCGCTTAAAACTGGACTCTAGTTTTCATCCATGATCCAGATAATCTATCAATATAAAACCAAAACAATAAATAAACTAACTTTCAAGCTTATAAAGAAACTGAAATCTAACCCAAAAACAAAATGTCAAAATCTAAAAATCAAAAACCAAAATTCAATAACCATTTAAAAACTACAAACATCATGGCCATAATAATCTTGTGATAGGGTGAGCAATGGGGAAACCGAGAACGTCGAGATCTGACTCTTTAGAGTTCATTTTGATAAATGACAGATGAGAAAAATGGCGGACAACTTTAACATGAATGGTTACCGATGACTTTTTTCATTAATTTTTCTTTATTAAAGTGGGTGATGTTTTTTTTGCGATTTTGTTTATCATTCTGCAAATAAGCCTTCTCCCATTCTATAGGTTTTGGAAGGGAGATTACAAATTTGGTTTCAATTCTAGTAAAGTTAAAATTTTTAAAAGACAGCAATGCAAGAAACCTATAAAGTGTTTCTCGGTTAACTAAAGTTAAAAAAAAAAAAATTGTAATATAAAACTAGATATGGATCCGCATGTATATATTTGTGACAAAATTTTGTTTGAAGTGTTTCTATTAAAATGTAAAATAATATACTGTTTAATCACTTAGTTAAATCCCCTACTATCCAAGCCTCGAGCATGCATCTCCAAGGAACCATTGACGTTCTCAACCAACTTTGAATCCGCCAGATATTGAAGCCACAAACAAAGCCACATCGAATAGCAAAAATCACTACCAGAAAGTGAAACTTTTTTACTATAGCGTTTCACCATCAAGACTATTTGTTAATATAAACCATAACAAATAGGTAAAAATGATTTGAGATTTGCTTTTGTCTATATCAAGAGAGAAGAGAGAACTTCTTGGAACGGTTGTCCTCAAGTGGATAACAGAACAATTTTGAGTGATAGATTTAGTATTTTTGAAAAATAATATCATGAAATTCATATTATTTGTAATATATTATTGCAAATATTAAAAGATCTGACTTACCACATTACACATATAATAGCGTTCTACCCAAAAATAAAATGTTATGATTTAGTATCCCAAATATGTTCTTTTATTTAGTAATTTAGTTGACAAACAAAAACACTATTTTTTTGTAATAATTTAGCTATTTATTTGAACTATTATGATAATAGTTTTAAAATTTTATCTACTTATATTATTATTAATTAATTAATTAATTTAGAAACAATCCTAAGAAGAAGCTTAATCAATTTGTTTTTTTTTTTTTTTTTTTTTTTTTTTGTTTGTTAAAGGGCCTTCTTATATTAGACCTGAAAGTAACCATTACAAAAGGAATCATGCAAGAACCATTGAAAAACAGTATAGAGAAGAAAATAGTAGTGAGAAGGGAGAGGAGAACAAACTCCCTCATAAACAAAAGAAAAAAACCGAAAGCAAAGACGGTAAAAGGTGAGATTAAAGGGAGGATCAATAAAGGTCCAAAGCTTCTCCATGCTTAGTTGCCAAATTCTTGAGGGCCGAGGCTTTGTTCCTGACAGTCATTAAGACCTTGCGCAAAATAACTGGGTGAGGAAGAGTGACACCTTCGTGGAATCGCCTATTACGCTCCTTCCAGAGCTCATAAATGCAAGCTTGCCAGCCTTGGAGGAGAGCAAGGGAGATGACAGCTGAAAATGAGGCGGATTTAAGCCAACCAACAGTTTGATCCCAAGACAGAGGAGGGGTGGGAAGAGACATTCGAGCAATAAGAGCAAACCAAACAGCAGAGGAGAACTCACACTCGAAAAAGAGGTGGTTACGGGACTCGTTATGCATACCACAAAGCAGACAGAGAGGTTCCAGATCCAACCCCCATTGAATCAGCCGGTCTAAAGTGGGATTCCTGTTTTGTATGAAATGCCAGACTGCCATCGAGTGTTTAGCCACTGCCGCCTTATGCCAAACTAGAGAGAACCAAGGTACTTGTGGCTTTACTAATCGCAGAGAGTGCCACATTTCCTTGGAGTGAAAGTATTTGAACTCCTTATTATTGATGATCCATGAGGGAGAGTCACTTACAGACAAAGGGGGAATAGGCATCTGATCTTGCTGGAGGAAGCGACCAAACATCGCCAGATTTAAAGTCTGAGACCAAAGAAAAAAATGGAATTCCAAGTCTCAAAGGGGCATCGGGACCTAGAAAGTTCAGGAGTGAGCCAAATGGAGTCCAGGGGAACCACCAGAAGAATGTGTCTTCCCCTGTTCCCACCTTGATTTTCAGAAAACGAAGAGCTTTGGGCCTCAGCTTTAGTAGTTTTCTGAACAACCATGAGACTCGAGTAGAGTTTTCATTAAGTGCCCAGAAACTCGAATGAGAGAGGTATTTCCGGCGGACCCAAACCACCCAAATTGATCCTACTCTAAAGTAGATCATCCATATAAGCTTCAAGGCGCAGGTTTCGTTCCATGACGTCCATGAACGCACACCGAGTCCCCCTTCCCTTTTGAGGTAACAAACATCCGTCCAGTAGACTTTTGCCCCTGAGGGCTTATCTAAACAGCCATGCCAAAGACAGGAGCTGGAGAGACTGTTTATGCGTTTAAGTACCTTTTTGGGAGGAGGAAAGCGCTGGTCCAAAAACCAACAATGCCAGAGATGACCGTAGACAAGAGCTGTAACCTGCTAGATATACTCAAATGACGATGAAGCCAAGAGTTTAACTTTGCCCTGACCTTTGAGATTAAAGGGTCACAGTCCTTTATGGTTAACTTCCTGGAACAAAGTGGCATCCCCAGATAACGCACTGGGAGAGTTGCAAGAGGAAGAGGGAACTTCGATCTCATCCGATCCAACACATCATCACTAAGGCCCGAAGAAAACATGGTTGTCTTCGCAATATTTACTGATAGGCCCGAAAACTTCTCAAACTGAGATAGAACTGTGAAGACTCCCGCTAAAGAGGTTTCTGAACCATCCAGGAAGATTAGTAAGTCGTCAGCGAAGCATAAATGAGTGAGCTCAGCTTCTTCACAGCCTGGATGATAACCAAAAATTCCAGTCTGAGCCGTTTTATTGAGCATCAGAGAGAGGATATTCATAAGCATCATGAAGATGATTGGAGACAGAGGATCTCCTTGCCTGAGGCCTGTTCTTCCTTTGAAGTAACCCGACGTGACTCCATTGATGCTTAAAGAGAAACTTGGAGAGCAAATGCACGACTTGATCCAATTTACCATCACATCATGGACCCCATAAAAGGAAAGCGCAGATAAGACGAAGTCCCAACGAGCATAGTCGAAAGCTTTAGATATGTCCACTTTTAAGGTGATCCTTGGCGAGAGAGAATCAAGGTGGTACCCCTGAAGAACCTCAGATGCCAAAAGCAGATTTTCAATCAACAGTCTACCCTTGATGAAAGTTGTTTAATTAGGAAGAATAACCAAAGGAAGGATCTTTTTTAGCCTATCGGAAATAATGCGAGAGATCACTTTGTAGTTCTTGTTCAAACAGGAAACTGGTCTGAAGTCTTTCAGGTCTTATGCACCTGGACGCTTGGGGATCAAAATGAGGGATGTGGCATTGACACAGGACGGGAGGAAGGAGGAAGCAAAAAATTCTTGCACTGCCTTAACAAAATCCTGACCTAGAATTTGCCAAGCGGCTCTGTAGAATTCAACCGGGTATCCATCAGGACCCGGTGTTTTATTCAGAGGCAACAAGATCAATGCGGTCCTTATCTCACCCGGAGACACCGCACTCGAGAGCGAAGATATATGATTAGGATCCAGCTTTGTTTGGATGAGTCTTCCCAGAAAGTCTGACAGAAAGGGGCAGAAGTCACCCCTAGGAGTACAGAGGATAGACAAGAAATAACTCTCCGCCAACTGATGAACCTCCTCCAGAGAATCAGACCTCGTCCCATTAGGCTTTAGGACAAATTTAATGGCATTAGAGGCGTTTCTGATCTTCATCATCGAGTGGAAAAACGTTGAGTTTGAATCCCCTACTTCTATCCATCTAATCCTCGATCTTTGCCTGAAGAAACTCTCCTCGGCCAATCTTAGCGATAGCCAAACCCCTCGAGCATAGGTTTTGAGAAGATGGATCGTTTAATGCTCGAAATTGAAGGTAAGAGAGGGTTAACTCAGCTTCAGCCACCCTCTTTTCAATATCACAGAATCGATCTTTCATCAAAGATTTCAAAGGTCTCTTGAGCAGCTTTAGTTTATGACAAAATTCCGAGAGATTTGAGACTTGCGAACCACCTCCAGACCAAGCATTAGTAACCACCTCCACAAAGATTGGAACCTTGGTTAGAAGATTAAAAAATTTGAAAGATCGAGAGCCAAAAGAGGGTGGGGGAGAGCTGAATCTGATATGGCAGGGTGAGTGGTCAGAAAACAGGGGAGACTCAAAGGAGCAATGACTAGAGGGGAAGTCAAGCATCCATTGTCCATTAACCATTGCCCTATCAATCTTTGTAGCAATCAGGTTCTGAGATTGATGATTTGACCAGGTAAACTTTGGACTCTGAAAAGGTAGGTCAAAAAGACCAACATCAGATATACAGTCCCTAAAACTCCTCATGGAGGAGGTTGAGTGCAAGAGACTGGTGTTTGAAGTTTCCCAGGTGTGTAAAATTTCATTGAAGTCCCCGCACACTATCCATGGACGAGAAGGAAGATTGAAGGATATGCAGGTGTCTTTGAGGGAAGTCCATAATTGTAACCTTTCTTCAACTAAGTTGGAAGCATACACCGCTGTAAAAATAAACGGGACTCCTTCTGGCAACTGAACTTCACAGGTGATAGACTGTTTATCCGTAAAAAGATGGGAGACAACGACTGGGGGCTTGTAAATAAACCATATACGCCCTAATTCCGACTGCTGATAATTAGCAAAAGCTGTCCATTCCGGACCAAAAAGAGACAAAATTTGGTTCTTGCTTGATTCCTTAACGTGCGTCTCCAATAAAGCACCAAAAGAGATATTACGAGATTTTACCCATTTAGCAAGGGGTAAATGCTTAGAGGAATCATTTATACCGCGTACGTTCCAAAAAAAATGTATCCAAAATATATACAATTAGTGGAGGGGATGGCAAACCCCTGAGATAAGAGGAGTGCCACCGCCTTGAGGCGAGGATCTGGTAGCTGCTAGTTTGCGTTTCTTCTTACGCTGTTTGGAGGAGGAAGAGGAAGAAGAGGAACCACTCAGATGTGTTGGGGAGGCCACGACTACTGTGCCTAATTGCTTTTCGGAAGACAACTCACACACCAACTGATCTTGTAGGAGACCAAACTTGTTAGGCGAAACCGTGACCAAACTTTTAGAGCTAGCAGGTGAAATAGCCTTAGCGTGAAATGTATTTGTAGCCAATTTGAACGGGGGATCTTCATGCTCAAGAGACTCAGCAGTGCCATGATTATCCAAACTAGAGGGGCGTTGCTCCTTCGCTACAGAGGCAATCTGCAACAGGTTCTCCTTAACTGACTCTTTAGCAGACCGAGAAACAGTTGCTGCCGTAGGAACATATGGCTTAGTAGACAAACTGGCGACTCCATCCTCAACGATTGGAGTAGATGGGGTCTCGGAGGGGGCCTTAGGGGGAGGGGGTGGCTTAACCTTGGGGTGAGCCTTGGATTGCCGAGGAGAATGATGAGAGACAGGAGTTGCCTTTGGGATGTGCTCGACTTTCTCAGAGGTCTGATGCATATCAACTGAATGGGTCTCAGCACCTGGTTGTTGCTTGGTATTGGATTTGGGACAAAAACTAGGTTTGTGTCCTATCTCATTGCAAATAGAGCAAAGAGTAGGTAACCACGGGTAAGATACTGAGATTGAGACAATTCTCCCATCCTCACGTTCAACTTCTACTGAGTTTGGGAGGGGTGAAAGAAGGTCGACTACAACCTTAATCTCCGCTGAGCTCACCGAAAAAAAAGGCTTGACATCGACGATTTTCCCCAGCGGTCTGGATATAAAACTTAAGCCTTCCTCTGTGAGCAAATCAAAAGGAACCTGATTTAAAGTAGCCCAGACTGGAGCTTTCTGAAGGGACGGTTGGATCCAGACTGAAGGAGGCCTTCCACTCCGTTACAAAGAAAGGAGAATCCCCTACTCTCCAGAGCTCGTGCTGAAGAATCTTACTTCGAAGAGAAGTCGAGGGAATATGAAAAAGGAAGGCGTTGGAGGTAAGGTTGTGGATTTTCACCTCCTTATCCTTTCCCCAGAAATAATTTAAGACAGCCCAAACTTTACCGTAGGAAGAGGCCTTACCATAGAAAATTCCAACTATGTAATCCGAATGGAGACGTGCGTCGCGTTCAAAAACCGCATTAGGAATCTTGACGTGCGCCGCGTTCAAAAACCGCATTAGGAATCTTGCCAAGCTCATGTTGCTTAATCAATTTGTTCAAATATTTAAATTATAAAAACAAAAAGATAAGAATTTTAGAATTGCTTTTTTAGGATAGTGAAAAAGAGATATTTAATAATACCTCATATGTTTTATGAAGGTTGGTTTTTCTTCTTCTTCATCTCTCTTTCTATACGCCCTGCTCGAGAATCGATCTCGTCACACTTAGCACTCAGACTGCTTTCGCAGACCAGACGAGCTACACGAGCTTGGCACAACACATAACCATGGTTTTGTATATATATATAGCAAAATGTTATCACCTTTACGTTGTTACTTTGTCGTATCAACTGGAGGGTAGTCCATATATATCATTCTTTTGTACTTGAGTACCACTTTTAAGAGTTTATTGGTTAACGAAACCTTTAGAATTGCAAAATCGTTGCAGGGTTTTCAGACAGTGAAGAGATGTAAATTCAACGAGAGTTACTCACCTAATTCTAAAATCGAATGGAATTATAATATCTAATCAAATCACCAATAATCTCCACAAGAACAAAACCCATCTTTGAAATGATGAAACCGTTTCGCATCTCTAACCACAAACTCTCTATCAACAATCTTCGAAATCAACTTGATCACGTTATGACAATCGCCGCAAACTCTCAGATTCTTAACCACACTAACTGTCGAGCCGGGAACAGTGTTCATGATCCCAAACGCAATCGCTAGTTTCTCGCTGTGAACTCTCAGTGTCATCTCTTTCTCTTCCTCATCAACATCATGGCACACAGATGCCGTGTTCGATACGTAACCTGCCTCCAACAGCTTCTTGTTCAGTTCTGCTAAAAACCCGTAAATCTTTTCGTGCTCAGGATGCTCTTCGTCTCCGATCAAGAACACATGAACCTCACCATTCAACTCAAGTAGACTAAAACCCGGCGGTTTCACCAATCCTCGATTCTTCATTATCATCCTCACCCTCTCAACATCTTTCCAACGCCCTGCATCAGCATAGATATGTGAAAGCAACATGTAATAACCGCAGTTCGAAGAGTCCAATTCAAACAAACGCGCCACGGATATCTCTGCGAGCTCCACGTTCTTGTGAACTCTACAACCTGCAAGAAGTGAGCTCCAGATGATAGAGTCCGGCTTCATCTTCATTGTCTGAATCAAATCATAAGCTTTCTGAAGAAACCCTGCTCTACCTAGAAGATCAACCATGCAACCGTAGTGTTCTAAACCTGGCTCCACGCCGAATCTTCCCTTCATTGCGTTAAACCAGCGCCAGCCTTCGACATGAAGACCCGCATGACTGCAAGCAGCTAATACGGATACAAAAGTAATGTAATTTGGTCTAACCCCTGAATCGATCATAGCAGGGAATAACTCTAACGCTTTAGCCGCGTGGCCGTGCATTCCATATCCAGCAATCATGGCGGTCCACGACCTAACATTCTTGTATTTCATTCGATCAAATGCTTTTCTCGCCGTCTCAACTCTTCCGCATTTGCAATACATATCAATTAATGATGTCCCGATTATCACATCATCCTCAAGACCCATCCTTATCACCTGCATATGCACATTATATCTTTACAAATTAGTCAAAGTCATGGATACATATTATCTAAAATACATACTGTATTAACTGACCTGATCATGTATACACTTGCCAATACGCAGAGCACCTGAATGTGAAACCGCCAACAAGACAGTAGACAGTGTAATGGAGTTAAAGGTCACAACTTTATCCTCTACCAGTCTACGAAAAACTTCAAATGCCTCATTAGACATCCCACTCTGAGCATACACACCCATGATCGAATTATACGAAACACGATCCTTATCCACAATCTGATCAAAGATGCTTCTCGCCACAGCTACACCTCCTTCTCCACCCTTAGCATAAGCATCCAATAGAGTATTACCAACACTAACCCCTCTATCAAACCCTCTTTTTATCACGAAGCTATGAATTGATTCGATTAAACCCTTAGCAGCAACACGAGAACAAGCCGAGATGACTGAAACCATACCCATAGAATCAAGAAACATTGCATCGTCACCCTCATGATCTCCATCATTTTCTTCGACCAATAGATCCTTGAAAAGAGAAACAGCATCAAGGGCATTACCGTTAAGATCATACCCTCGAATCATCGACGTCCAAGAGACAATATTTCTATTAGGAATTTCGTCGAACACCTTCCGTGCATCTTTCAGTTGACCGCAAGTTGAATACATAACGATCAAAGCCGAAGAAACGAAGATGTCTGATTGATACCCGAAGATAAAAGCTTGCTGATGGGTTTGCTTGCCGGAGAAAATATCAAGAAGAGACGAACATGCTTTAATGGTGCAAGGAAAGCTAGAGCGAGTTGGGTAAAGAGAAAGCTTTCGCATTGAGGAGAAAGCACGAAGAGCTTCAGCAGAATCACCGCTACGAGCGAGGTCAGCGATGACAGAGTTCCATGAGAAGACATCTGTCTTGTCGACATATCTGTTGAACAGAGTCGTTAGGTTTTGTCTCTCTGTGTATCTCTCCGTGTGGAGAAGGCGAGAGACGGAAGAGCACAGAGCTTTTTTACTCGGAGGCATCATTCATTCTTTTTGTCTCAAATTAGTTGGCTAATATTATTCTTACATATCAGACAGAACACAAATGCTTTGTTCTTAATTTTGTACAACAAAAAAATATGACAAAAAAAAAAGTAATTTCATAAAGCTTGCAAATATAAAGAATCAACCACAACCAAAACAACAACAAAGATCAAAACCAATGAATCCTATTCGTTATATTTTTCTTTTTGCTCCTTTCACAAACAAAACATTACAAAGAGACCGTGGCATTTCTTCGTCATCCGCAAAAACATTTGTTCTTGATCTTCTGCAGATTCGTGGTGTATACATATATGAATCCTCGTTTTCCCAAATAATTTATCGGTAAATAAAAGCTACAACAATCTAAGATGCGCAGTATCATTCATTCGTTTGATCTGCCACCCGTTTCTCCAAGAATGCTGTAACACTGTCACTGAAGAGTCTTCTACACAGATCTTATGATTCATTACCGGACTGCAACCGAGGATTCCGGTTAGAAGACACTTTATAGGCAAAGAATGCGTGAAGACCCCGATGCAATTTGAGATTAGGGAAGAGGAATCACTTAGGTCATTGTGATTGTGATTAACTTCTTCCCTTGGGGATCCATCGTCAGGCTCGTGATTGGTCATTACTTGAAGTCTGCTTTTACCAGATTTCTTCCTTGTAAGACTCGGACGATGTTTGTGAAGCAAGTCCCAGTTGGTCGAGGGGAGTGAAGAAGAACCATCACGCTCATGAGTTTCATTGTGATTCATAGTAGAAGAAAAATCTGACCTGAGCTTCTCTGCAACTCCTGAGACTGTCCCGTTTAGAAACTGAACCATTCGGAACTCTACTTGCCTGAGTGATTCTCCAGATGGAGCCGTGAAATCAGGCTGGCATCTTTCAATCAGACTCAAAGTTTCGGGACTATATATATCTGATTGATTGCAACCTTCCCAATCCCCAAGACTCATCTCGATAATAGCATCTGAGGATTGTACATGCTCCTCTGGAAAACTCATTTCCTACAAAAACAAAATGCATCCAATTCAGTAACCACTCTCAAACTTATTTCTTTCACTAAAGGATCCATTGACGTATAAAGCTTAACACTTATCAGCTTGATATATAATATGCTCTTTAGAGTGCGACTAAACCATAGTTATAGAAGACTAAACAAACAAAGAATCATTCCCCCTCACTCGACCATGAACAACACAATAATATGAAACCAACCCTCATTAGAGGCTCAACACCGAAGCATTGGTATATGCTAAACAATGACAGTGTTCAAGACATCGGTCTTCGTATATAGTTAACATTCATAATATCATTTCTATAGTTCCATTTCTTATTTAGTTAAGTTTCTTCAGTATTAGCTAACCAATTCTATCCCAAGAGATTTTCTCAGATCAAAGGTCGAAACTCACACAAAATAGGCAACATAGTACAGCTATTTTTACACACACCCTTTACATCTGTTCAAAGCTTAGATCCAAGAGAACAGACTGAGAATCTTAAGACTAAAGAAACAAAGAGTTGTGCACCCTCAGTCAACCATGAACTAGATAAGCTCACCATAAACCAACACAAACAATATGAAAGAAACCATCACTAACAGGCTCAACACCGAAGCATTGGTAAATAGTTACTAAACAAAGACAGTGTTGAAGACTTGTATTTAGTGAACATTCATAGTATCATTTCTCTATTTCAATCTAGTGGTTTCAATGGATTCCTATTAATGGAAGTATCTTCAGCATTAGCTAACCAATTGTATCAAAAAAAGCTTAGATCCAAGAGGAGAGAGAGTCTTAAGAATCTTATACCTGACAAACCGAAACAGCCATGGATCTAGCTCGATCCAAAGGCGAAGAGTAAACAGAGCTGAATCGAACACCCTGAGATTTAAAGAAAACAGCAAGAGCCCTAGCTTGGCGTTTACCGTTAGGAGTAAGCGCAGCTACATGACATCTCCCACCAACCAAATCAGGTCTCAAATTGAGATCACACTCACCATGGCTAATGAGATAAACCTCCGTCACGGAACGATCTTCGTCACCAGACGCGATTCTCGAGAAGATAGGCGGCGGGTGCGGGTGCGGCGGAGGGGAGAGGACGTTGTAAGGATCCCAAACTTTAATCGAAGGTCCAAGCCGTGGAGTACCGAGAGATGATAGCTGTGGTGAAAGTGGTGAAGCTGAAGCGTGACATGGTAACATCTCAGGCTCTTGTTCGAGTACTTTTTTCACTAGGAGATTGTCTAATTCTCTTGTGTTTGATGATCTGCCACGATCGTCTTCCTCCTCTTCTTCTTCATCTTCCTCTTCTTCTTCTTCATTGTCAGTCTCCTCTTCTTCTTCTTCAATTAGCGCAGATTGTGAAGAACCCATCTTCTTTTGTGAAAAAAAAGTGCTCTGAGAGATGCAAAAAGAAAGAAAGAAGCAGTAAGCTTGTGAAGCGATCACATTCACATGGCTGATGATGGCTCCACCATTTTCAGATCTAGGCAACGAAACGAAAGCAGAGTCCTCTCTGTGTTAGCCAGAAGGTTTAAATTATTGGGCCAGGCCCGGCCCGGCCCGTTATAGGGTAGCACATTTCAAAGTTTCTCTCTCTTTCTTCATCGGGGAAGTAGTCTCTGAGAAAGGAGAGGAGATGATGAAGACGAGATTTTTGGATTGGTATACGAAGATCGCGATTGGATCGGCTATTATAGGCGGAGGCATGGAGTTCTTCATGATCAACACTGGTTTCTGTATAATTCTCATTCCTTCTCTCGCTTGAACTTTAATCAATTGATTTCTGTGAATTAGTTTACTTTCATGGATTTTAGAAACCTCTGGGGAGATTCTTACTTTCTTGTGTAGTTGTAATTTTTGTCATCTTTAGTTTATACACTAGACTGGTTTGTGATTAAAGCTTTTGATGAAATTGTTTTATTGTTACGGAAACTTGCGGACGACAAGGTTACTTACTGTGATAGAAGCAGAGAAACGGGCCTGGGAAAATTCTCCTGAAGCTCAAGCCATGAGAGAAGCTCTTACTCCCTGGAGAAACAAGGACGCTGAAGCTAGCAAAACTCTATAGATCAATGGAGAAAGCTCTTACTTCTCGTTTAAGTTTCTTTCACTCTCCAACTTGCAAATTAGGAGGTGGCAGCTTGCCGTTTAAAGGCATTGGCGGAAGAAAGATAACAAGTAACTACATTATTAAGCTGATTATAAACCTTATTTCAAATCTTGTATACGAACTTACAAAATAATGATTGATCATGAATCTGAAGGAAATGGAAAACCACCGATCTTGAAAGCAGTCATGCCACCGTCCACGACCAAGTTATGTCCGGTAACGTATTTACCGTCGTCGGAGGCCAAATACAAAGCAGCTTTAGCTACGTCAGCTTCTTCACACTCGGCTCCTTTCAACTCACCCATTCCTTTCACTGTCTCACGTAGCTTCTCCTCCGTCACCTTCGGAAACACTTTTTGAAGGTAACGTAGAGTGAGCGGTGTCGCCACAGCACTCGGCGAGATACAGTTGATACGCACACCGTGTTCGCAGAGCTCGCTAGCCACGGACTTGACGATCCCGGGAATTGTGAACTTTGAGATTGTGTATGAATGTGGTGCCAACCCGCCGGTCACGCCTACATTATTTTTGGACCATTGTAATAATGTCATTTAAATTTAAAGTATGGTTAAATAATGAGCTATGAGACTGAGAGTATGACTCTATGACTGAGATTCAATAAAATTATGCAATTTGTTATATATATAAAAAAAAAAAAGAAGACTAATAACCATTTTTGTGTATGATGGCCTATAACTAAGATTCCATAAAATTATGCAACTTTGATTAATGTTTTAATACCTGCAACGCTTGATGTGCACAAAATGCATCCTGATCTAGCCGGAATCATAAACTTAGCGGCGTGTTTGATGCCAGAGACAACCCCAAAGACGTTAATCCTCATCACTCTCTCGAACTCCATCATATCAAGCTCCGATATGCTAGCCGGAGTCATGGGTCCAACAATCCCAGCGTTGTTGTACATCACGTCTAGCTTCCCATACCGCTCCACCGTCATTTCCACGGCCTCCGCGATATTTCCCTCCACCGTGACATCACACCTCACAAACTCTGCCGCCGAGCCTAGCTCCTTAGCGGCTTTAACCCCGGTCTCCGCATCTGAGTCGGCGATCACAACTCGGGCACCGTGCCGAAGAAACTCGCCGGCCGTGGCTTTACCGAGCCCGCTTGCACCGCCGGTTATGAGGGCTACTTTGCCTTCTAGCTTCTTGCTACACAAAAATTATTACCGCTTGTAACATATATAAGTAATTTGTGATATTGTTGTTGACATTTTATAAATTTGATTCAAAATCTAATATACATGTTTGGAAGTTGTAAATTGAAAAAAAAAAAAAAAACAATAAAACAATAAAACTTGATTATATTTTTATCAACCGCTTGTAAGTTGTAACATAATTATTAACTTGCTTCCTATATATGTTGTAACTTATTATAATCCATATTCAATATTTAACATTTGCTGTTTATCAAAAAGCTTTTGTAATATTTATATCTGTGACTTGTAGATAAATATGTATGATCTACCGAATTGAGTTGACTTACGATCAAGATCAAGATGAATGTGAATTTATAAGAATTATATTTTATATATTGATACTATGAGATGGATTCGGTCCGTACAAAATCATGAGAAAGACATAGGCAGAAAATAACCTCGTACAAGTACAACCACCGCCACCACCTGTCGAGTAAGCGGCTGAGGCCGTGGTGGCTGGCCGTTTAAATTTTCTGACGATAGAAAGAGCAGAAAAAAAAACTAAAATAATCAAGCTGATATAAAACCTTTTTAGAAAAAGAAATTAGTAAATTAGTAATTAGATATGATGATCTGAAGTTAACCTGACTATGGATCTGATCAGTATGGCCGCCATGGATGACTACTTTCTTGAGATCCAAAGAGGTTCTAGTCTTGGTTTTGGTTATATCCTGATGATGACACACTACTAGCTACAACATTTTAATATTCAATATTTGGAATGGAGTTAAAAAAGAACTATATAACGTGGATGCTTCTAGGATAAAACTAAACTTTCAGTATAATATATCTACGTACACTACATCACCCATCTTCCCAATCGTAACAGTTAGTGTTGATTTAGGTAAAGCCAAGCGAAGGCATTTGTGTGTGCTTCTATGATTTTAATTAAAAGTTCATCAGAAAGTTGTTTACGGTCGTTAGAATCGAGTCATTTTGCTTCGTTATGTTCGTACCTCACTTGTTTAATTTATAGTTTTGTACATATTGGAACTGTCTTAAATTGTATATTCTTTCTTTGTTAACCGCTTCACATTGTTCTCTGAATTGATCTTTTACTAGATATGTAAGGTTGGGAAATTTATTCTAAAATACTTAAATGTCATAATGAAGATGTGTTACACAATCATTTTAGACTAACACATCTTATTGTGTAATTATCATTTTAAAAGAAAAGAAAATGAATCACTTTCACAATTACACAATCATTATCTCTATACTAGTGAAATGTCAAAACTCCAGAGAGAGGCTAAATCTATAATTCCAAGTCCAACCATATCATATCCCATAGATTACAAAAGATCACATCAATGATGACCCAAAATAGTCATAATAACAACCATATTGAAAAACTAATAAAGAAAGACATTAATCAACTTGACTAATTAACTAAGCAGAAGGGAGATTAAGAGACTTGAAACAAGTAAACCCACCATCAACAACGAGGTTATGCCCCGTCACAAACTTAGCATCATCCGATGCCAAATACAAAGCGGCTTTAGCCACATCTATCTCTTCACACTTCTCTCCCTTAAGCTCTCCCGTCGCGTTCACAATCGCCAAAAGCTGTTCCTCCGGAATGCTGTGACCCGCACCCGAAAACGCCTCACGAAACATCCTCAGCGTTAGAGGTGTGGGGATGCCTGCGGGCGATATACAATTGATTCTTAATCCATGCTTACACAACTCACTAGCAACCGTCTTGACCACACCCGGGATTGTGAATTTAGAGATTGAGTATGCGTGTGGGCCTAGACCCCCCATCAAGCCGCTGATGCTAGAGAGGCAAAGGATGGAGCCCGAGCCAGCAGGGATCATGGCTCGAGCCGCGTGCTTTATCCCTAAGACAGTACCTCGAACGTTGAGACGCATTACTTTATCGTAAGTGTCCATGTCTATGTCCGCTATGCTTGGTGGTGATATGGAGCCTGCATTGAATATATGAGCATTTGTTCAAAAAAGAATATATGAGCCTGTATTATTTTATAGTGATATTTGATTGGCAACTATTTTTAACTAATCTTAAAGAATGTTAAAACAAAAACAAAATTTGTCGCCTAAAAGTTCATCCAAAAAAAAAAAAAAGATATTGCATATATACCAATAGTGTATGATGTATTAGTACTAAATATTTTTTTCAAAATAAATTCAATTGTAATTCTTTATATTTTTCTTACAAGATATTCCAGCACTATTGAGCATTACATCGAGCTTCCCAAGACGAGACACGGCGGTTTCCACGGCCTTAGCGACTTGTTCCTCCTCAGTGACATCACATCTAACGAAATGTGCAGCTGAGCCAAGTTCGGCCGCGACCGTATGACCAGCCTCTTCATCTATATCTACGATAATCACTTGCGCACCTTGGCTCACAAATTCTTCTGCCGTGGCCTTCCCTAGGCCGCTTGCACCACCGGTTATGACCGCTACTTTTCCTTCTAACTTTCTATACATATATTCGAAGCAAACAAAAGTCAAGAGGGGGTTTGTGTGTTTTAACTAAAATTTCAAGATAGAATCTCATTAGTACATATATAAAGAGGATCGACCTTGAAGAAGTTGAATAGAGGAGAGTAGAACCAACTGGCTTGGAGATCAAACCATTTGGTACAAAGAGTTTGAAGTTTCTGCAAAGAGAAGTCGCGGAGAATAAAATTGAAATGAATAGTAACTGTTTAATTAGGTAATTGATGAGATATTAGAGGCATGTATTGAGAGTGTTTTACCTTGTGATTGACCTCAACATTTTGATTCTTCTGCCTCTTCTTAATTAGTACATGAACGTTAAGTGGAGATCTTTTTGGAGCAAGAGTCTCAAAGCTTTTTATATCATAGGAAACAACGACAGAAAAGGTGGGAGTGAAGAAGTTTTAGATTATATCTATCAAGATCCCATTTTACTAATAAAAAAAAGTAATTTTCTTTTTATCATTCTTTTACATTCTTTAATATTTAAAAGTATCATTCCACTTTTCACACAGCGAACTATATACGTATACGCATATTTTTTAATATGATTTGGAAGGAAAAAGTAAAATTTAATTTGTAAAGTTTCACATTTTAATTTGTAAAGTTTCACGAAACTTTATAATGTCATATACTTGATCATATATATTATGTCTTTCTCAATGTAAGGCTTATAAAATTGTAACTCCGTTATAATATTACTTAACAGAAAATGATGTTATTACTCATAATTTGTCTAGTGAAAGTATCTAAGATATATTATTGGTTAATTTTTTTCTTACATACCAGTGTAATACGAAAAGTTTAATGAAAGCTTAGGTTAAATATACACCAACTGAAAATACAACTTTTAATGTCGTTTTAAGATAATTTTTTGTTCATTTTTGTTTTTTTGTTTTGGGGACAAAAACCTGTTCTTGTCATTGGACTTAATTTTGCAAAGGTTCGAATACATATGTGTTAATTTTGTAGTTCACACATTCTTCTCTAAACAAATTAAATTCTGTTTTAGTACAAAGCATTGTCTAATGTCTACTTTAAACTAAAATAATGATACTAACTCCATCAATTCATCCAACCAATGTACTCTCAACAAAAACCCCACCTAGTGGATAAGAATTGAAAAACCAAAAAAATAGATAGAGAGGGGAAGAATCTTGGATAAGACAGAGATTCTCAGAAAAGCAAAATCCACTGAAGAGTGGTTGACCAAAAAAACCGAAAATGAAAAAAAAAATGAATTAAAAAATAATTCATGTTAGTGGCCACTAACTTGGGTTGGGTAGGTTTGTGTAATAAAAATATAGAGTTTTGTCTATAGTTCTAGAGACAATAAAGGCAATCACAACACAGTTTTACAGGCTTTACTACTTCTCCACACACAAACACACAACTCACAAGTCACAAAACCTCTCTTTCTCAATGAGTTTAATTTACGAGTAAGATAACTAATCAGTGTGAAATTATTAGGTAACCAGTACAGTAAACTATGATTAAAAATCCTAGAAAAGGAAAATTAAAACCTCTTTTGGTTTTGTCAAATTGCTTATGGAAGGAGACATACTTTAGACAAAGCAAGCTCTATAACTCTGTCTCTCTATAGGCTTTTTGTCTCGTTTTACTAGAGCAACAGTATCTCTAACTTTTTGTTTGTCACGTGGTTACACGTGTTTTTGATTCCATCACGGGCCTTTGACGTATTAGGCTTTTGCATGCCCAAATATATATTCTACTTGGGCTAATCTTATTATGTTAATTAAAGGTGGCAGTATTAGAACAAAAAAAAAATAGCGTAACAAAAATACGGATAAAAGTACAGTATCATCTAATATATTAAAGGAGAAGTTGAGAGGGCTCACAGTCAATCTCACAAAATTTGACCTCTCTTGTCCTTAATGAAAACCCCTAAAAAATTTTCAGACAAGCTTTTGATCTCTATTTAGGTTGCTGAAACGCACCACATTCATCCTCAGATCTTAAGATTACTAATTTGCCATTAATGAGATTCAAATCTGGACGTTTTCACCCTTATTATAATTTAAAAAAATTATTAAAAATTTAATTACGAAAATATATGAATTAAAAGTCAAAATTGATTATAAAAAATGACAAAAAAAATCTAGATGGGCTTCTATTAAAAAAAATATGTCAAGAATACACCGTCTTAGTCAAAACCCTAAAATCATATATCGTTTACTATTATAAATACTAGGTACCCTAACCATCCTCCATAACTCAAAAACAAGAAAAAAACCCTAAACTATTATCATGTTCTCAAATTTATTTTTGTATTATAGTTTTGGTCTTTTATATGATTCATCAGATTCAAATTTTTCATCCCCTCTTTTTGGTCTTTTTGTAGTGGTTGTTTGGTAATCAAGATCAAGCAATTTCTCCATATTTTAAAACAGATATGTTGTGTTGATCTCTATATTTTGTTTTATACTTTGGAAAATTTGAAATAAACTCATAATCATTTTTTTTTAGTTTCAGGTAAATTCATGGATGATCATTATTATAGATCTACAAAACTGAATATAATGAAATTCAGGTATTAATTTTGTTAACCCGAATCCTTAATTTTTAAAAATAAAATTGATGCTAATGTTTTTTTTTTGTTATAGTTATAGAAAAACTATGGTGGATTATATTCATGGAAAATTTATGGTAAATCTCTAAAAACTTAGATTTCTTTCTTTTTACAAGTAGATTTAAATTATAATTCTATTTTTTTAAAAAAATAATATAATATGTGTGCCTAATAAATTAGAATTCTATTTTTATAATAATATAATATGTGTGCCCAATTTATTTTGAATTGTAATCTTGGTCTTTCATATGATTCACCGGATTCTAATTTTTCATTCCCTTTTTTTGTAGTGGTTGTTTGGAAATCATGATCAAACAATTTTCTATATTTTATTTTATTTTTTGGTTATTTAAAATAAACTCATATTTTTTTTTCAGGTAAATTCATGTATGATCATAATTGTAGATCTATAAAATTAAATATAATGAAATTCAGGTATTAAATTTTGTTAATCCGAATCCTTAATTTTTAAAAAATAATATTGATGCTAATGTTTTTTTTTCCTAATGTTATAGTTGCAGAAAAATTATGGTGGATTCCATATGTTAATTTTCTAAAAAATTGGATTTCTTTCTATATACAAATAGATTTAAATTATAATTCTGTTTTTTGAATAATAATAATATAATCTGTGTGCCTAATAAATTATTTACCCCTTTTGAATAAATAGAAAGAAGATGAAATTTCAATTATAATTCCGTTTATTTTTTATAATATAATAGAATAATTAGAACTGATATTTTTTCAATTAAATTGATAGAAAGAAGAAGAAAGAAATATTAATTAAATTCAGAAAGATTTGAAATTCAAGAAAGAAAGAGATTAAGGAAGATTTGGAAGAGTTTTCTTTAACATTTTACAATTATTGTTTATTTGAATTTGCTTTAATAAATTGTAAAATTCTCATTTTTTAATAAAAAATAAAAATCTAAAATTTAAAGTTTATATCTCATTTAAATTTGAAAAATAATAGAAGATAAATACTTGAATATATTACAAATATTTCTTTGAGAATATCCCTGTTTTTTAAATAATAAATTTTTACAGACTATTTGTTTCACTTTTAATTTTTTTTTTAAACAAAAATTAGAAGAAAAAAAAAAGAAATCAAATATTCATATCCCATTTTATAAAAATGGAAAATAAATAATAGAACTATTGTAAATATTTGTTTTAAGAAATCTTCTATATTCTAAAATGTTAAATTCTATAGAAACTATGACGGTTTGAACTGAGAATTTCGAGAGGATATACTACAAATATCCATTTAATTTGAAGATATGACAAAATCTTTTGTGATCCCGACAAAATCTCATAGGATTACTGCAAATCTCCAGAAAAAACCATGTTTTTCGGCTGGATACTCTACCAAAAGAAGAAACAAATACTCTACAAATATCCACATTTTTTTATAAAAAAAAAAAAAAAAAAAAAAGATTCTGAAAATTATAATTAGGTATGTGAACAAATAAAACAATTAATATATATATATTGAAAATAAAAAATGAGTAATTACAAAGAATACTTTTTGTTTCGCTTTTAAAAATAATTTTGTTTAAAAAACGAAAATCAGAAAAAATCAGAATAAAATAATCGTATCCCATTTAAAATTATTAAAAAATGGAAAATAAATACTAAAATCTTTTGTAAATATTATTTGAGAAAATTATATTTTTAGAAATGTTAAATTTCTATAGATAATTATGAATGTTTGACTTGAATATTAAGCTATCAATATAGAGGCGCTCAATCACAACATTAGATGTTAGGTTTGTTAGGCTTAAACATTTGGTCGCGTATACTCGCGGGTAATTTTACTTTATGTTTATATTAGAAAATTACTTCCGTTCCTTATTATTGAATATTAAATTATAGCTTCTCTTTTGATTAATTTTTTTCTATTTACATTTTTTGTTGGAATCCTTTTTAATCTTATAATTAATTTATTTTTTGATTTGCTAAATTAGTTGAACTATTTTTTAAAGATATACCTGCCCATACAAACGTATAAAAGAATTAAATTGATTATATATTTGACCATAAAAAAAGTTTAAAAAATAATTATTACAAAAAAAAAGCTTTTGCCCGCACAAGTGTGCGGGAAACTCCCTAGTTGAACGTAAAGAAAACGTTCAATTAGATAAATCGATGCGATTTAAATACTTACTCTTATATGGTTTAAACTCGAATTGATTGTATGATATGTCATATATGAGAAGGCAAACTGATTTTAAACCGAATCAAAGGAGAACTAAGTAAATAAAAACAAAAAAAAAAGATATATTTAAGTTTTAACTTGAATCCAAACTGAAACTAAAATCGTCTTAAACTATTTGCAATATATATTTTATATTAATTTGGATATCATAATTTTTATACTAAACATATTACAATTTTTTTTCTTAACTGAACTGGAACTGAACAGAAATTAAATTAGACTAAACATTCATGATTAAACTATTTCCAACAAAATACATGAAAATTTGGAAAATAAGACAATTTCAATAAATTCTGATAGCTAAATCACTATCCAAACGTAAAATAGTTTGGTTAGGGTGAATTTTTAAAAAAGTATATTTGATAATTCATAGAATTTGAAAAATTTCTTGTGAGTTTTTGGATAATTTATGAACAACAATTCATACAACAATAATAAGTATACTAGATTTTGTCATTACAATTTTGTGCCAGTGAATATTTATCATAATAAAAGTATGATAAAATCATAATTAAACAAGAATAAATTTAATATATTTTCAATATTACATGGTAATCCATAGAAAAAGCATGTGAATTATAATGAAATAAAAATTAATATTATATGAATCATTACAAAGTTGCCCCACACCTTTGAAAAAATAGAAACAAGCCAACATGATAGCTTTAGTTATACATCACATAATTTATAAGAGAATAATCTAGCAATAAGAGTAAAAAGTTCAGAAGAAAAGGACAAAGTCCGTAGTTAATTTTTTTTTGTTGAAAACCCAAAAACCCCATATAATTAACAATGATAAAATTAAACATTATGATTTCTTAATAACTAAGTTTTGTGTTAAATACTAACAATAAAAAAACTTTTAATAATGTACATGCTGAAAAATGGATAACGAGATAGATTAACGAAACTCAGATAACTAAAATCAATCCAAAACTCTTAATGATTTGGTAAGCGTTAAATTTCAAAACAAATATTTGGGATAATTGAAAATTTTAAAAAGTTTTGAACTTTTTATAACTCTAAGCAGCAGTTTTCTAAATTAAATATTTAAACATGCAATTTTTATAACATGTTTTATGGTATTGACAGAGTAATTTATTTGGATACCTGAAAAATAATATATTTTGATATTTGAATTATGTTAAAACATTTATATAGTTAGCTAAATCTTTAGTGTTAAAGAAAATTATTAATAAACCAATAATATATAGGGTAATTGACAAAAATAGCACAAATTTAAGTTTTTGTTCTAAAACTAGCACACTTTATCAAATGATCCAAAACTCGCACAAATTTATATATATTAACTTTTAGAAAAATCTAAATTATTTATAAAACTAAAGGTTATGTCGCCTCTTCTCTGCTTCCACCGACCCAATTCATCTTCTCAACCCAAACAAGCTCCGCCTGCGATTCCCATCACCAGAGAGAAAAAGCGACATAAAAGCTACAAAATCTTCGAGTTCTTCTCCAGCAGTATCGGATCGAAACGGCTCGTGGTATCCTCTCTTCGTTGATTCGATCAGATTTACACTGAAAGAGCTTTTCTCCGTCTTCTGGTTATTGTATCCGTCGTTGAAACACGATTTCTCCTATTACTAACATAATCGAAGATTGTTTCTGAAGCTGCGGAAGTGTTCTTCGCCATGAGGAATTTTGGAGTTACTGAAACTGGTACTAACAAATCCATACATATTTTAAAATTTGACTCTTGTAATGCATTGAAGTGATTATTAAGTCGTTAGAAGGATTCAACATATATAGCTCATGATTTTGTTTCTCTTAGGATTTTAGAAGCAGATTGAATGAGGTCGATGTTGATATCAGAAGAGAGGTTCTTGAGATTAGCAATAAACCTCTTAAAGAAGGGTTTGTTGATGATGTTTAATTTTAGCTTTGCATTCATCATATTTGCTAGTCTTTGTTGAGGTATCTAAACTGTTCTAAATAGAATTTGGAATCTGGAGAGAATGAAAGGCTGAAGATGCTTTGTATTGAATCGCTTAACAATTTTGTTGATCATGTTGTTTCTTTTGTGAGTTAAACAAAAACATCTTATATGTTTCTATGGTTGGAGATATATACAGCTTGAGCATCGTACTAAGTGCCAAAACTTGAAAGAACTGAAGAGAGTGATTGGCTTAATTAATAATTTCTTATTAAGAGAGTGATTGATAAGTACTCAGTTTTCTTATTACTTATAGTCGTATACCATGTTTTCATCTTTATTGCTTATTGCTTGTGTGTTGTTTATTGTTGTTTCTTGTATATTGATGTTTTTCTTAGTCACATTTAAAAATTCATGAAGCACTATTGAGAATTCAAGTAGACTTTCCTGAAACATATTCTCTGATAAAATTCACCTTTTATTGCAGGAAACAAAGCTTGGAGATTTTTTCAAGCTATGTGCAGCTTCTTAGTCCCGGCGTTTACGAATCAGCTACTGCGTTTGTTGCACGATTCCAGAATCATGGTATGCTTATATTCTCATTGTTTACATTGTCATTGATTATCACTGAATTTTGAAATTCTTCTAAGAATGGAATGTTGAGGAACTTGAGCGGGAGAAGAAGAAGAAGGAAGAGAAGGTTTGACTTCTGATTTGTTTTTTTCTCTATTGTGGTTGAGATTGAGTTCAGTCAAAGGAGTGATTAGATTATGTTCAAAGGTAACTGAGAAAATGTACCAGGAGGTTCATTAGGAGGATCAGCTACTGTTGCAGTAAGAAAACGTATGATGTCACTTGGTAGTGATAATGGTGAAATTCAGGAAGAATTACATGCAATTTAGGAAGGATTCTTAGAACTTCATGATGACCTTCATAACAAGTTCAGATTTCAGGATGACTTTCATAAAATATCTGGATATTGGTAAACACTAGGGTAACACAAAAATGATACCATTACCTTTAACTAATGGAATTTTCTTTCTATGTTTTACTATTTTTTTTAGTAATGCTGAGTTTTTATGATGAACTTTTCTTTGTTTTATGAATTCAAATTTATTTTTATAAAGTCATTATTCATAGATGGTTCCTTGGTAGCTTGTAGAGTACCTTCTCTTCTTCTTGTAACTTGGAAAACCAAAAACATCTATCATTATTACGAAATGTTTTAACTTTTGTTGATAACCCAGTTATATTACACTATTTTTATGCAAAACAAAAAGTTTAGGAAGGATATCTCGCATTTCAGTAAGACCTTCATAAAAATAAAATAAAACATCATGCTGGATATTCATGTTTGCTACCTTTATTGTAAAACACAAATATGTGCACAAAATCATATCATTATACAACACTACTAATGGAGTAATATCTGAAGCAATAAAGCAAAAAACATATACAGAGATTAAAAGCTTATTTTAAAAAAATTTAGGAAGGATTCCTTAGCTTTTAGGAATGCATTCTTGAATTTTAGGAAGTCCCTCCATAATACATGAACTCAAACTTCCACTCAAGTACCTATTTTCTCATCTTCATCATCAACTCTCTACTTTGTTCTTAAAAAAAAAGGAATTGAGCATAGAGGATGCAAACACATCCTGTACACAAACTAGGTGTAGCTTGTCTTTGCATGTATGTGGGAAACATAAAACCCAATTTCCTCCATTCACTTATTATTGCCTAAAGGAGTAAGTCAATCATCAGTTTCAATATCACTTTATAAGTAGAGAAACAAACGAAATTTAAAACACTTTATTAGTGGTTAAGTCATTATCATCTTCTCACACAAAACTATAATACTTACTACTCTGTTATCTTTCTTTATTAGACCACTACGTTTCCCATTCTTAATCTCAAGCTTCCAGTTATTTCACAATTCTCAATCAATCGAACATACATAAAGGCAAAACAAGCATTAACATATGGAATCATTCCCGTTTTTGTAACATAAACAAATATACCTCTAACATCAATGACTGGTCCAACATCACCAATACGCATCAACTTATGCTCTTTCCCAGTTGTGTGATTGATAAGAATACTATCACCTTCCCCAACTCATGCGTCGCAACATCCCCTGTTTTACACTCATCACAACCTCTAACTTCCTAATTCAGCAAATAATAAATCTCACCTGTAACCAAAATTTCTGAAAAAGAATATAGCCTAAGATTGAACCACCACTGCTTTAGCTCCCTCAGCATCAAGACAAACCGGAGCGTGTTAACGAGACGATCCGCATCTGAAGTTTTCACCGTCGATGATGATCGAGTACTTTATCTCACCCCAAATGAACAAATCGCTCCTTGTAAGCAGCTGGGACCAACTAATTATTTCAAAATTCAAAATTCAAAATTGAGACAAGTAGTAATTAGATTGGATTGGATAGAGAGTTTGGTTGGAGACTCATACAAAGTTCATGTGTGTGATTACCAATTGAATCACCACCGTTGTTGTCTTTGTAAGGAGCACTGCCGGGTCGCGATACATTGATGGCCTTGGAACGGTCATTATTGTCGATCTCGATCTCTAACTCGGCAGACTAAAACTCACCAGAGACGATGAAGCCGTCGGAGGTTTCAAAGGCGTTAGAGATTGGAGCCATGGGAGAGCTCATCAGAGACGATGGAGCACAACGACGAATATTGTCGAGTTAAACAATTATTTTTCCTGAATATTAAATTAAATACTCAATATTGAAAAATGTTAGATTTGGAACAATTAATCATGTGTGCTACTTGTGGAAAAAAAACTTAAAGTTGTGCTATTCTAGGGTATTTCTCTAATATATATATATATATATATATATATATATATATAAGAATAAAATGATTGATATAAGAATATATATATATATATATGTATATTTACTATGAATAAGATTATTTATAAAATTTATCCTAGGGTAAAAATGATTATAAACATTATAAAAATGCTTAAAAATGATTTGAACGACAACATGTACATGTACAGATGAACACGGATCGGGTCGGGTCGGGTTTGAAATCCGGTCAAATCATAACCGTAAATACAATCGAAAAAAAAATAATCGAAAACAGAGCAATTTTTCAATGGAGCAAAACCCTAAAACCCAGAAAAAGTCATGGCGATACACATGGGAAGCTCAATCCCATTCTCCGAATCTTCGTCTCTTTCTTTTCGATTCCACAACCAACCCTAAGACCCACTGCAAAAGCCTCAATGTTTCAACCATCCTCGAAAAATCTCAACTTCTCGTCACATGGACCAATGACGATGAAGACGACGAAGACGAAGCCACAAGCAAAGAAGAGATTGTTTCACTTCGTGTTCCTATCCCTAGGGTTTTGCTCGATACTGAATCCCCTGTAAATTTCAAAGCTTTAGACGATCACATCGAGGTTAGACTTGTTCTATTACTCCCTGTTGATCATCCTCTAGTCTCAGACTTGAATTTGGTGATTGATTCTAGAGAAAAGTCGGAGCGTTTAGTGATGGGTTATGATCTCAAGACTCTGTCTTTGATGGGAGGAGTTCATATATACTGTAGAAACTGTTCAAATAGGTTAACAAAGAAGGAACTTTTGGATTTCTCTGAAATGCCGTCTATTAATTGGCGTGAATCTGCTGATAACTGGTTTGGTACTTGTTGTTGTTCGTTTGGTGGGATTAGTGAGAAGATGGTAGTTAAGTACACGAATTCGTATACTTGCTCTAGTGGGTTGTGTTTACTTAGTGCTACTACTGTTTTGCTTAGTAAAGATGATCTTGTAGAGTGTAGTATCTTGTCTAATGGAATTGATAACCAAATTGAATCGAGTTTAGCTGTGAGTTCTGAACTCGGTGGAGGTGAACCGGGTTCTAGAAGTAGTGAAGACATTTCTGATGAGAGCCATGAGAATGGAGGTGAGAGTGTTTGTGGTAAAGTTGATTGCCTGGTGCTGGGTTGTGAAGAAGATAAGGCATCAATAGCTGGGTGCTGTGTGCATGACTCGCATGATTCTAGTGAGAGTTTTGAGTTGGAGCAGCAGCTTACACTTGATAAGAAGTTGCTTCTTGATGGGTTTCTTGAGGATGTTTTTATGGCGAAAGCATCGAATGTGTCGAAGAATGTTGACTGGATCGAATTCGCTTGTCCTGAGTGTTCATCTCCTCTTGGAGCCTACCCTTCTGGTGTTGGGAGCAACGGTAAACCCATAGATGGTGGAGTTAGACTCTTCAAATGCTATATTTCTACATCATCCGCGGCCGGTGAATCCTCTGATGTTTTCAGGAAATACACATTGGAAAGAATGTTTACCAATCAGCTAGTGGAATGTGCCAAAGAAGAGTTGTCATTTCATGTTTTGGTCAAAGATCTGACAACTAAATCGCCTCTGTTCAACATCGTTATCTTGAACCCAAACTCTTGGTCCTCGACTGGTCTTTGCTTGAACCGAGACGAGCCCGTTTCTACATTAGAGTTAAGCCCTGTTGTGAAGGTTCTGTTTTCGGATTGCAAGAGCTCGGTAGTGAAGAAGATTGATGAAGAAGTCTACATTTTGAAGGGACAAGGAGAGGAGTTGATAGAGTTGATAACAAATGCGAGCAAATGTCTTCCATCTTCGTGTTCATATCTTCAAGGCTCACACGTCTCATCGATGCATCTATGATGACAATGAGAATTTGTTTTTCACTTTTTTCAGAGTTTTGCTTTTCCTCCAACTTGATACGGCTATGCTTGTTTCTTTGATACCATATAAACTGTTTTGTCCCGCTTAAACGCTTGTAATCGTTCTAATTCAAAATTTGATTCTCTCGAGCCTCGAGTGTTTGCTGTGGAGACACTAATACCAAATCAGTCTATCATGACCACGGAGGGTTTGTAAACAATTTTTTATAATAAAAACTAAAACAGATAACTAGTGAAAAAGTACTTCAAATGAATAAACAGAACAACATGATGTGTGTTAACCCTTTTTATTTTCTTACCATATATCGTTCAAAAAACATGATTCAAAATTCAAAATTTATTTGAATTATGTAGGCTTTTTCTTTCTTTCTGCAGTCTACATAGTTAATTTTATACAGATTTTGAAAATAGTGAATAATGTTTGTATACAACACATAAATGAAATATAAAGAATTAAATACAGTAACACACATTTCGAAGGTAGATATATCTATACACTACAGACACCCCATCAACAATATTTATAATAAATATATATTGACATTGGTGAAATTAATTCTTCACCCATTTCATGATGGTCAATCTTTCGTATGTACATATATTTTCTCTAGAATTGATTAAAGTTAATATATGTATAAAAAGTGAAAAAATTCATGAAAGGTATTTAAATAAATAGAAGAAATTAGTTGATATATAATAATTGCGAAGTGGTTAGTATCGAAAATCAAGCATATATAATTATCAAAAACAAAATTCACAAAACGGGTAAAATGCATGTTTTTGAACTCATGCGTTAGAATCAATCATTAAATCATTTTTAAATTCAAAAAAATTCTTACGAAAACAAGAAAAAAAAACTATTTTAATTATTATTATTAATAAGAATAAAAGTGTGTAAAAACCAAATTCATAAAAACGAGTAAAATGCATGTTCTCAAACTGATGCGTTAGAAAACTAATTAAAATAAAAATATTCTTCTTGCAGAAACAAGAAAAGCAAAGATTTCAATAATATTAAATGAACTTTAATTATTGCCTTAAAAACTTTGAATGAATCATAATTAGGTACTACTCTAATAGTATCAGTTAAAGAAAGTGCATGGAAGACACGCGTTGCATGAATAATCCCTAGTTAGACCCTCACTAATCATCATCATTAGCTTTTTTTTTGTTTCTTTTTAACTCCTCTCCACATAAAGACAGAGACAGTGACACACAGAGAGAGAGAGAAGAGAGATAAGCTTAAGCTAAAAAAATCAGCAAAGATGAAAGAGAGTAGTAGTGACGGTGAGATACGGTAAACGAAGCAAAGCAAAGAGAGTCACGAGAAATCTCGGGTATGTGTTGAATGATAAAGCAATTTCATGGTGGGCGTTTCCACAAAATTGAATCCCCAAAACAAACAAAAAAAAGTTTCAATTTTTTTTTTTTTTTTTTTGAAGTCTATAAGAAATGAATCTATCATTCTCTCTCTCTATCTCTATCTTCCTTTTCAGATTTCGCTTCTTCAATTCATGAAATACTCGTGATTCTACTTTAATGCTTCTCTTTATACTTTTTTTAAGTCTCTGAAAATTCAAAGTTACTATCTTTCCTTTCAAACTTTTGCAGAATTTGTTAAAAAGGTCTCAGCTTTGTAAAATCGTCTTTTGGGGGGTAAAGGTTTCAGCTTTGGAGATGGTTCTTGACGGAAACAACAACGGTGGTACGGTTTGGTTAGGTGGTGGTGGTGGAGAAAGGGAAGAGAACGAGGAAGGTGGTTCGTGGGGAAGGAATCAAGAAGATAGTTCTCAGTTTAAACCTATGCTTGAAGGTGACTGGTTTAGTAACCCACCACATCCACAAGATCTTCAGATGTTACAGAGTCAGCAAGATTTCAGATTCCTTGGTGGTTTCCCTTTTAATCCTAGTGACAATCTCCTTCTTCAGCACTCGATTGATTCCTCTTCTTCTTGTTCTCCTTCTCAAGCTTTTAGCCTTGACCCATCTCAGCAAAACCAGTTCTTGTCGTCCACTAACAACAAGTCTTGTCTCATCAATGTTCCTTCTTCTGCAAACCCTTTTGACAATGCTTTTGAGTTTGGTTCTGAATCTGGTTTCCTTGGCCAAATCCATGCTCCCATGTCGATGGGTTTTGGTTCTTTGACACAACTGGGGAACCGGGATTTGAGTTCTGTTCCTGATTTCTTGTCTGCAAGGTCGCTTCTTGGACAAGATCACAACAACAACAACAACAATACAATGTTATGTGGAGGTGGGTTCACAGCTCCATTGGAGTTGGAAGGTTTTGGGAGTCCGGCCAATGGTGGTTTTGTCGGGAACAGAGCTAAAGTTCTGAAGCCTTTAGAGGTGTTAGCATCGTCTGGTGCACAGCCTACTCTGTTCCAGAAACGTGCAGCTATGCGTCAGAGCTCTGGAAGCAAAATGGGAAACTCGGAGAGCTCGGGGATGAGGAGGTTGAGTGATGATGGGGATATGGATGAGACTGGGATTGAGGTTTCTGGGTTGAATTATGAGTCTGATGAGCTAAATGAGAGCGGGAAAGCTGCTGAGAGTGTTCAGATTGGAGGAGGAAAGGGTAAGAAGAAAGGCATGCCTGCTAAGAACCTGATGGCTGAGAGGAGAAGGAGGAAGAAGCTTAATGATAGGCTTTATATGCTTAGATCAGTTGTCCCCAAGATCAGCAAAGTAAACAATTACTTCTCTTTTATCTCCTTTTTAAGGTCTTTGTCTTCATCATTTACTTACTGCTCTCACTCAGTTAAGAGAGAATTGTTGTTCTGTAGCTTTTGTAGGGTTTGAAGTAAGAATTCTAGCATGGCCTTTGTTGTTTTCACACTTTTGAATGTAGTTGGTTTACTCTTTTGAGGAAGAACCTTGTGATTAGGTTTTGTCTGTTTTTAATGGATTTTTGATGAATTGCAGATGGATAGAGCATCAATACTTGGAGATGCGATTGATTATCTGAAGGAACTTTTACAAAGGATCAATGATCTTCACAACGAACTTGAGTCAACTCCTCCTGGAACTTTGCCTCCAACTTCATCAAGCTTCCATCCATTAACGCCTACACCGCAGACTCTTTCTTGTCGTGTCAAAGAAGAGTTATGTCCATCTTCTTTGCCAAGTCCTAAAGGCCAGCAAGCAAGAGTAAGGACTATATAAGTTTTGCTTAGACTGGAAAAGGAGAAATCAAGGATTCATGTTTGATACATATACATATATCATTACTCTGCTTCTTTTTCGCAGGTTGAGGTTAGATTAAGGGAAGGAAGAGCAGTGAACATTCATATGTTCTGTGGTCGTAGACCAGGTCTTTTACTTGCTACCATGAAAGCTTTGGATAATCTTGGATTAGATGTTCAGCAAGCCGTGATTAGCTGTTTCAACGGGTTTGCTTTGGATGTTTTCCGCGCTGAGGTAAGGATCTTCTAATTTATAGTTAAAAAGTTGAGGATTGGTAGTAACATGTTCTCTTATCTCTTTATCTATCAGCAATGTCAAGAAGGACAGGAGATATTACCTGATCAAATCAAAGCAGTGCTTTTCGATACAGCAGGCTATGCTGGTATGATCTGATCGAGTCCATTGAGCATCTGTTCAACCGAAGCTAGAAGAACTAAAAGTCCCTTTTTAAATCTGCAATTTTCATCTCAGTTTATTTTTTCTTTTTTCTTCTTAACTTCAGTTTAAGCATGTAATGCAATTGCAAATGAGAGTTGTTTTAATTTAAGCTTTTGTGAACTCAATTTCTTTTTAGCAATGTTAACTTACAATTATGTTTCATCTAGAGCTATTTGATCAATATTTTATTTTTTTAAGTTCTATTAAACTTTGTTCATGAGTGAGAACATCTCAAAGAAGACAGGCAAAACAGTTAGGTAAGAGCCTTTTGCACATATACGGTTTCAGAAAAAACAGTTAGGTATTACGCTGATGAAAACTTTTGGAGCTTTTTAGATGATGTGAGAATGAAGAACACACTTAGAAAAGAATAGTAAAAGGAAGAGGCAGTGCATGAGAATAGTCCCTACCATTTCTTTTTTTTTTTCTGCTCTTTTAAATGCTTTGTAATTAATGTTTTAAAGAACTTTTATTTTCGTTGTATGCATCCGTACAAAATAAAAGATTTTGAGACACAGAAAGAGAGAGAGAGAGAGGAGACAGAGTTAATGGCGGTTAGAGACAGAAGAGAGAAGAGAGTCACGAGAACGTAGAGGATGTGATGAAGTATGATGAAGAGAAAAGTTAAAGTCGTAGGGTCTTTCAAGAACCTAACATGTTATAATTTTTTCTATAGGCCTTTTTTTAGCTTCTATGATTATCTCTTGTAGTAGTAGTAGTAGTAGTAATGAAGTCCCCGTGATGATTCAAGCCGTTTCGTACTCTCTTTTGTTTTTCAAAATGTTTTCTCTGTGAATGTCTCTCTCTCTCTTTAGAAGGATTCAAACTTTACAATCTTGTCTAGTAGCTAAAAACACGATTTTACCTCGAATCTTCTGTTTTTTACTATCAAGACTTACGAGTCCATGAGCTAATGTTATCAGATAAGTTTTAAAAGAGGAAGAAGATGAAAACATGTTTAAGATAGTACTAAATACTTCTAGAGTTTATCAAAAGTTCTGATGGAACTATAATTAAGAGCTTAATTATAGTTCAACCTGAAAATTGATAAACTCAAGAAGTATATATATATATTTACTAAATCATATTTTTCTTAAAAAAAGTTTGAAACAACATATTTTTATACATTACATTATATATTTTATAAATCATATTTTAATAATATCTTTATACATTATACTTTTGTTATATTTTCATACATTATATTTTTATAAAAATTAAACATCATATTTTTGAATATTATTTTTATACATTATAATTGTAAATCATATTTTTATATATTTCTATTTTTATAAATCATGTTTAAAAGATATATTTTAAGCATCATATTTTTAAAAATCATTTTTTCATACATTATATTTTTCATTAATCATATTTTAAATTATATTTACTTTTTTTGTTTTTTCGTTTTTTTTAATATTGAAATAAAAATTTGGTGGGTTTTTAGTGTTTCTACATAAAAATTGTGTCATTCTATTAATGAGATATGATGGAGTATTAAACTGTTAATCTAGCAATTAATGGCCAAATTTGGGTCATATACTGGTGTATTTTCACATATATCAAATATGTTAATCAGCTTCTTCCTCTTTTAGATTAATCAAACTAGTCAATTCGATAAAGTATCAGCTAGAATTGGGTTCCCAAGAGAGTAATCCCCAACTCGAATATTCAGTCTCAAGTACTTCTAAACAGAATTTTAAAATAAGAACCACTTTATTTTTTGCAAAAAATCTTGAGACTTATTTGCAAAAAAGCTTAACAAAGGAAAATCTTGCATTAGCATCAAATATAAGACGTCAAAATAATGAAATGATTTTGATTAGAGGCATAGGAGATTTAAATGATTAAAAAAAAAAGATTTCTATATGTTCTTAGGGAAACCTCTATAGAGGAATTGCAAAGATAGATACGCTTATTTTCATATAGAAATCTTATAGACGAATTCTCACAAACCTCAAAGACTTAAAAACTACTATAAGTACGTACCTTAGATGACTCAAGTCGCAAGAGATCTTCCTCCAAATGAGACACAGCACTTTTTTCCAGCCTCATTACCTTAACAAGAAATTTCGTAATCAGACATTTACACTATCAATAGTAGTAACTAGTAACACATTTTTCACAGCAAATAAGTTTAAACGAAAACATGATTCACCTTTGTGTTCACACTCAATAAGACTGCCAGAGACAAGAACTCACTCCCATAAGGTCACAATAAATAAAATTAAATTGCTAAAATTAAAGTTAGGGCTCTCCATAAAATGGTAAAGCAATAGAAAGGGGAATGAGAGAAAGGATTTTTTTCTCAAATATAAAAAAATTTATTTGAAATTTCTCAAAAAAAAAAAAAAAAACAGAATGAATGAAATTATGAATAAAATAAATTTGATGTAGCACACGATAAACTTTTGATTTGTTAAGTGTGAAGAAGAAAGAAAGAAAAAACCTCAGTTTATAGCATTTTGGAATTAATTTGACGTTATTTTCAAGGTAAATATCTTTTTTTTATTGTCTACTATAAATTTAGCTCCAATCAAAGTAGAAAACAAAGTAGAATACTACGTCTAAAAGAGAGGAGTCTTAAGCCGGCAGACTACATAAATATCCCCAAAACAACGGCTAGAGGAAAACGAGATTTCTCCAAAAATTAGGTTTTAAAAAGGGATCTAAAGAAAGTAGTCATACATAAAAGAACATTCGATACCAAAAGAGAAAAGGAACGACAACCTTAATCTAAGAACAAAAGCAATCTGCAATATGACATTAAGAGAAACAATAGAACCAAGAGAATAAAGAACATATTCTTCTAACGCACAAACGAATGAGATTTACCAAGGATTCCCATGGCCAACTCGAGAATAACACTAACCACCTCTTAATACGATGAAAGCCGATCTCTCTTAACCAAGAATCACTGACTTCATAACATGACAAGTAAGAGCACTCACTTCCGAAAACGAGGACTATGGTGAGACGTCAAAGAATGTCAAACTAGAAGTATTCAAAACGCGAGGAGTGAGGCCTAGCTTATGAACACCAATCACATAAAAGAGACCAATGTAAAAAGAGAAAGCTATCACCCACTTTTTTAAATAAATGTTATTTATTTATTTTTTTCGGGTCAACGTTTCCTACTCTATTTTATACTATCTATTAGCCTCTTACCAATTTTATTAACATTATTACTAATTTAACATTATTTCTAAAGTGAATATTTACTGTTGGATCAAATTCTTCTATTATATGATGTCCACGTTTCAAAGTTTTAAAAAACATGTAGATTTGATTTCCTATTTGTTATTTTCTCAACATTTTTATTTCTATTTTATTCTATTCTATAAATTTTAATACCAGTTTTTATTGAAATTATTTCCAATTTCATATTATTTTTAAGATGGAAATCCACCATTAAATCAAAGTCTTTTGATATGTGTCCTTCATGTTTTCTAGAACATGTAGATTTTGTACTTATTTTGGTTTTTTTGGTTAATATATATATATATATATATATTACAACCAAACATTAATTAAAAGAAAACTCCAAAGTTGGTTGCCCAAACAGGAATAGAAGAATTTACAAGGTCAATATATATATTTTTTACAACCAAACATTAATCAAAAGAAAACTCCAGAGTTGGTTGCCCAAACAGGAATAAAAGAATTTACAAGGTCAATATTTCTTATTTATTGTATTATTATTATTTTTACCAATTTGACTTTATTTTTAATGTAAACATCTATCGTTCGATCAAAATCATCTGAATACATCATTAATATTCATTTCTTATCTGTTTTTGCCAATGCTTTTTATTTATTGTACTTTATACTATGCTATATACTTCTTCTTTTTTTACAATTTTTCACTAAATAAACTTACCAGTTTGATGTTGTTTTTAGGGTAAATATCTATCATTGGATCAAAATATTATAATAAATGCCTCTCACTTTTCAAGTTTTGTTGAAACATGTAATTTTTGTTTCTCATTTGTTGTATATTTTCTTATATGTTGTATGAAACGACCTCACCCATTTTTTTTTAATAAATAATAATAATTAAACTACAACTAGTGGTTCTATACCCACTAGCCACCTAACCACAATCACAATAAACAGCAAAAATAACCAATTCCAACAAATATCCAATAATAAACCAATAGTTATAACATAAACAGTATCCAAAAGTCATCCAATAGGAATCATAGAACCAGCGATCTAGTAATATTTCTAATGACCCAACTATAGCAACCTAGCAATGCCAGACAACTTCCGATCGAGTCTCTAGAATATCCTCCTCTTCATTGTCTGGATTCCACGATCACAATTTGCCTTTACCTGCACCACAAACACAAATCGCAATGCATGAGTATTTATAAACACTCAGTAAGGCAATCCTCCCATCTACTGGGCTATACACACAAACAATAGAGACATCTCTAACCATCAACCAACAATCAACAATCAACAATAACAAACTAGGATTCTGCATCGACCGACACCAAAGGGGATTGCATCGACCGACGCACGATTACATCGACCGATACAAGCTACACTTGCATCGACCGACACTCCCACTGCATCGACTGACGCATGCTCCACATAGCACGAAAACCCTAGGTTTTACACGTTGTCCTCGCATTTGCATCGACCGACTCACAAAGTGCATCGACCGATGCACATGACGAACATCGTTTTCCCCCGAAGCTTCTCGCCGGATCTTCATTCCTACAATCACAAAACTCGATACCAAGCCACAAGAAAGCTTCCTAACATCCGAAATAACAATCTAACAAGCCATTCAACACCAAAACAAGCATATTAGAGAAATCTGCAGCTTAGATAAGCCATGGTCATGCACTTACCTTTGCCAAGAAGATTATGAACCTTAAACAAGCAAAACAACGCTCCTAGGAAGCTCCTACAACGATCACAGCTACAGATCTCTACAGGAACAGCCTCCAATTACCAAAAATCACCAAGAACACTCAAGAACACTTAGGAAACTTTTTCTCTCTTTTGTTTTCTCTCAAAAGGGGCCAAAACCGACTAATGAGACAAAAGGTCGACTTAAGGGTTTTCCTTTTTCCTTTCCTCCAAAACGCAGCGTTTAACTTAAGTTGAACCATACAAAGCCTCATAAGGAGCCATCTCAATACTCGCCTGTTAACTGTTGTTGTAGGCAAACTCTACCAAACACAGGTGGTCCACCCAATGGCCACCCCAATCCAACACACACATCCTCAGCAAATCCTCCAATGTGTGGATCGTCCTCTCTGACTGTCCATCTGTTTGTGGGTGATAAGCTGTACTCATATGCACCTTAGTGCCCATCTCCGCCTGAAATGCCTTCCAGAACACCAAAGTGAACTTAGAATCCCTATCAGACGCAATACTCGCTGGCATCCCGATCAACCTGACTATCTTCTTCAAAAATTTCTTAGCCAAGACCGCTGCTCCATCAGTCTTCTTAATACCCAAAAATGTGCTGACTTAGTCAATCGGTCCACAATGACCCAAATAGCATCAAAAGTCCGTGACACTAGCAATCCTACCACGAAGTCCATCGTGATCATATCCCACTTCCATTCTGGAATGGGAAGACTCTTCAACAACCCGCCTGGAACCTGATGCTCAGTCTTCACTAGCTGACACACATCGCACCTCGCGACCCTACTAGCCACATCCTTCTTCATCCCGACCCAGTGATAGTACCTCTTGAGGTCATGGTACATCTTAAAACTTGCTCGAATGAGCCTCTCTCAGGATATCCTGCCTCAACTCCTCATCCTTGGGTACACAAATCCCCCCGTGCACCAAAATAATACCATTAGCTGAGACCTGATACTCTGAATCCACATCCTTAGAGGCATTCACCAGCCCCAAATCCTTCTCCTGAGCTAACCGCACCCTGCTCAAAAGGTCTGCTCTGTCAGCCGCCTCCAAACCCAACGGCTCCTGAGAAATAGCACACAAATTCAACGCACTGATCTCTCCTATCAGAGTCTCTATGTCCTGCTTTTGAGCCGAAGCTGTCCTCTTCCGACTAAGAGCATCCACAACCAAGTTAGCCTTACCAGGGTGATAAGCTATCTCCAAATCATAATCTGCCACAAGCTCCATCCACCGCCTCTGCCTCAAATTCAACTCAGGCTGAGTGAATATATACTTCAGGCTCTTATGATCTGTAAACACCTGCACTTTTGCACTATAAAGATAAGATCTCCAAATCTTCAGGGCAAAAACTACAGCAGCCATCTCCAAATCATGAGTAGAATAGTTGTCCTCATGCTTCCGCAACTGTCGCGATGCATAGGCAATCACCTCCCCATGCTGCATCAACATATACCCCAAACCAACTCTGGATGCATCAGTATAAAGCACATAGGATTCTCCCTGCTTTAGCAAAGTCAACACCGGCATAGCAGTCAACATCTCCTTCAAACTTGCAAAGCCCTCCTCACACTCCTGTGACCAGACAAAAGGAACATCCTTTAGATTTTGTTTTTTTGTTTTTTGTCGACCATTGAGCTACAATAGACTGGCCCATTAGCTAAATTCATATATTCGTGTGAAGTAAAATTTGATCCCGGGTGTGACGTGATGGTTTGTGCCTTAACTACTTACCATTATCCGTGTGCTAGTAGATTTTATTTTTGGTTTGTTGTTTTTGTCAACGTTTATTATATACTATCTATTATTATTATTTTTACCAGTTTTCATTAATCATCTACAGTTAGATCAAAGTTTTCTAACATATATTGTTCAGTTTTTACGTTTTTCAAACATACTGACTTTTATTTTTTTTTGGGTCAAAGTTTCTGATTTGTTGTATTTAAAACTATCTATTTTTTATACTAACAATTTTCATTAAAAATTATTATCAATCTGACGTTGTTTTTAAGATGAACATCTACGGTTGGATCAGAGTCTTCTAATATAAGCTGTTCATATTTTTTTTTAGAATATGTAAATTTAGTTTTTAATTATTTATTTTGTTATTGTTTCTTGTTTATTGTATTTTATACTATTTTGTTTATTTTTTATTACCAAATATTCATATAGGTGATACCAAACAAAAGAAAATATTATTACTGTCTGATTAACTTTGGAGCAGAGCCTTTTGTAAAGTATTTAAAATAAAACTGTTTGGTTAACTTTGGGAAGTGTGGTCTCTGATTCATAAGTTCCATCTTGATTTAGTGAAGCTAGATTTCATAAATTAAGGGATGGTTATAGAGACTTTGTAAAGCTACAAACACATAATCACAACATCACATAAAAATCTTGTTTCTTCTAGTTGGCATCTTTTTGATAGTCAGGTTCACAGAATTCTCCACCAAGATCATCGCACGCCTCTTCGCGGAAGACGCTAAATAGTCACAACAAAAAACACACAAAATCAGAGATGTAAAAATTTTAAACTGAGAATTTTAGAGGTAAAGAAAATGAAAAGGGTTTTGAAAAATGTCAAGTTTTACGTTTTGGTGTTGTTATACTCTTCGTATTCTCTGTCAACATGCTCTGAAACCACGGGGCGTGAGACGGGCTTTGATTCGAGCTTGACTTCAGGGTAAATGTCAGCAGAACAAGCGTATCCGCTGATTACTTCGCATGCTTCAGCAGGGAAAACACTAAGTACAATAAAGATGTTAACGAGTCAGAGGGAGTAGAGTTGAGAAGAGGGGGAAGTGGTGATCTAAGGACTTACGAAAGGATGGAGGAGTTATAGTCGACGGTGTTAGGATCAGATGTTGAAGGAGATGATGATGATCCGTTGCTAGATCTGAGAGATGAGAGTCTTGAAGCTTTAGTTGCGTGAGGAAGAAGAAGACTGAGCTTTGGAGAAGAAACTGAAGAAGAAGGAATAGGAAGAAGAATGGTTGGTTTGATGTAAAGAGCTCCCTGCATTTTCTTTCTTTGTAATCTGTTTGATCTTTTGAGTAAAAAAGATTGGTTTAGTTGTGATTTTTAGATATTTTGGTTCTGTTTTGCAACAGTTTATGTAATATTTATAGCCAAAAACAGAGCAGATTTGTTTTTTTTTTTTCTTTCACTTTGTTGGCCAAATAGATTTAAGTTTTATTGACTCAATAATTGATAATCCAACGGGCTAAAATCACTCACTTGTCCAACAAAGAAGATAAAAAATAGTTTGAAACAAAAGGAAGAGATATTTATGAAAGGATAAGGTTCAGGCTTTGTATGTAATATGTGAGAATGAAAATCACTGGATAGGTATCCACCACACCACTACACTTGGAAGACATTTTATCCAATCTTTTTTGGAATTTTGTGTGTGTTTTTCTCAAGTACTCTGAGTCAGCAAGAATCATATGATTTGAGATTAAGCAATATAGTAATGTTTTGGAGAGTCTGAAATGAAATTACTAGGATACATTCTTATTTGATTATTAAAGGTTTTAGTTCTGGGGTGGACAAGAGAATAAGCATATCTGTTTAGTGTCCGGACTTGATTTTATTGTCCAACATTCTATCGTTTCTTTTCCCTTTTCATGGCAGCACCTAGGCCTGGGCAAAATACCCGACCCGAAATATCCGTATTGGAACCGAACCGAAAAACCCCGGTTCGGATCGGGTATGGATCCTCCCCAATATATTAGTTGGATCTTAATTGTAAATACTTTTGGGTATCGATTATTACCCGATCCGAACCGATACCCAATTGGTACCCATGTATATCCGAACCTATGTTGTTTATGTTCCAGAGTTTGATGGTGAAGTTAACTCAGTTAGATTCATAATCGGATATAAGGTAATTTCATGGTCTTTTGTTGCTTGTTACTTGTTAATACACTACTACACTTAGTAACAATCTGATCTGCTTTTGAAACACGGAAACAGTGAAGACGCCTACAATGCTTCACCACATCGAAGACGCCTACAATGCTTCACCATATGCCACCGATCTCGTCTTTGATTCTTGTTGTTTCTTTCAATTTTCTCAATACCTACTTCTAGCTTTTATAAGACTTTTGATTTTGATTTTGATTTTTTGATGTTACTACTCTACTACTTGTTTATGTTTTGGATTAGACTTTTGGATTATGTTTTCTCTTGCTTGTTTTGCCTATCTTTAGTTTCTAACTTTGGTTTAGTTATTTTGGTATGATTTTTTAGTTATAACTTCATGAAATTTGATATAGTTATTCAATTTATATATAGGGTATTTTAGTTATGTACGAGTATTTTGGTTCTAAATGGGTAAAAAATACTTATACCGAACCGAACCCAAAACATATTAGATATATTTCGGTATTCCAAAAAAATACTCAAACCGATCCGAACCCGAAAAAACCCGAACCGAAATTTCCATAATACCTATATGATTCTATAAATTATAAACCCGAATTACCCGAAACCCAAATTACCCGAACCGAACCCGAACCGATACCCGAATGCCCACCACTAGCAGCACCAACAATCCAAGTTATAATGTCTTTCTAGTCTACAGTCTGGTTGACCTTGATTGAGACTTAGTTTCTCTATCTCTCCAACCTCCATCCTCCCACCTACAAAATTATTTGAAACACAATCACAACTTTGACGATGAGAAAAAAGAAAAAAAAAAAAAGACAATTCGATTTTGATGTGCATATCTGATTTATAAAATTAATTAAAAAAAAAACCATACGTACACTCATGGTAGATTACAACTATCTGTGATGATTTCATGGTTTGGATTAGTGGTGGGCATTCGGGTATCGGTTCGGGTTCGGTTCGGGTAATTCGGGTTTCGGGTAATTCGGGTTTATAATTTATAGAATCATATAGGTATTATGGAAATTTCGGTTCGGGTTCGGTTCGGATTTTTTCGGGTTCGGATCGGTTTGAGTATTTTTTTGGAATACCGAAATATATCTAATATGTTTTGGGTTCGGTTCGGTATAAGTATTTTTTATCCATTTAGAACCAAAATACTCATACATAACTAAAATACCCTATATATAAATTGAATAACTATATCAAATTTCATGAAGTTATAACTAAAAAATCATACCAAAATAACTAAAGCAAAGTTAGAAACTAAAGATAGGCAAAACAAGCAAGAGAAAACATAATCCAAAAGTCTAATCCAAAACATAAACAAGTAGTAGAGTAGTAACATCCAAAATCAAACTCAAAAGTCTTATAAAAGCTAGAAGTAGGTATTGAGAAAATTGAAAGAAACAACAAGAATCAAAGACGAGATCGGTGGCATATGGTGAAGCATTGTAGGCGTCTTCGATGTGGTGAAGCATTGTAGGCGTTTTCACTGTTTCCGTGTTTCAAAAGCAAATCAGATTGTTACTAAGTGTAGTAGTGTATTAACAAGTAACAAGCAACTAAAGACCATGAAATTACCTTATATCCGATTATGAATCTAACTGAGTTAACTTCACCATCAAACTCTGGAACATAAACAACATAAGTTCGGATATACATGGGTACCAATTGGGTATCGGTTCGGATCGGCTAATACCCGATACCCAAAAGTATTTACAATTAAGATCCAACTACTATATTGGGGAGGATCTATACCCGATCCAAACCGGGGTTTTTCGGTTCGGTTTCAGTACGGATATTTCGGATCAGGTATTTTGCCCAGGCCTAGTTTGGATGTCTCAAAGGGATGATTCTTATTGATTTACCGAGTTATTGTAATTTCTAAATAGAAGACTTAATCTCTAAATATATTACTTGTCTAGATATCTTATCTAATAAATATCGGAAATGCTGCCACATGTCTCTTATAAACATGACACAATTTATCTTCTTCAATCACTTACTCTCTCTTTCCATCGTCATCATCAATTCATCATCTATCCCCAATAGTCTTATAAAAATATATACATACACTCATGTAAAGCGAAGAGGGAGAACATGACTAAAACTATTTGTGATGATTTCATGGTTTGGATGTCTGAGGTCTAAAAGGATGCTTCTTGTTGTTTTACCGAGTTGTTGTAATTTGTAAATACAAGACTTAATATATATATATATATATAATATTAAAGTGTAAATATGGAAAATATTTAAGTTGTCATATAGTCAACCAAATTTTCATACTTTAAATATTTCATAAAAGTATCAATTTCTATTTTTTGCTGTTTACAATTTCTATTGGTAGATATAGATTTGTGTAGATATCTTATAAACATGACACATTTTCTCTTTATCTAATTTTATCCTTTTAGATTCTCTTCCTTCTAACCAAAAAAACCAAACCCACTCCAAACTAAAAATTTGCTTTATTAATCAAACAAACAACCCCAATATAAAACCCAAAAAAAGAGAGCTTTTTTATGAGAATATCTGAGAAGCCACCTTTGGTCACTTTTCAAATTGACATGTATTTTTTATTTTTAAACACTATATATTAATTAAACACCAGGATTCAACAACTTTTAAGATTATATTTTTTCCTTTTATCGTTATTCTCGATTTTTTTTTTACATTATTTTAAGATTTCTTTTATGAGAATTTCTAATGATTCATAAGTTAAATCGAGGCTTAAATTGGAGATGTATGTGATGAAAATAGTCATGAAATAGTTGTATGGATTGTGATGTATTTGTTTGTTCAGTTTTTTTTTGGTACAACTCAAAAAATTAAAATGTATTTCTTATTCTGAAAATTCCTACATCAGATTCTCATTACTTCTCTACTTTGATGTCAACTAACTCTGAGATATATACCTCTACATGATTAAGTTTGATGAAAGGATTTTACACTTGGCCAAGGGGATCAAACTCACATCCATATAAATAATGCACAGTGAAAAAGAAACAAATCCAAAGTTCAAATTTAACTTACTCACCACATCCACAAGACCACAACCTCTGGTTTTTTCTTTATTCAGTATTTCTGATGAAAATATTATTATACATACACAAATCCATAGCATTTTTAAAGTCTATTCAGTAACGGCGTACACTTGTTGTCGACAAAAGTACCCGGCTCTGTTTCTTCCCTCTCTTTCCGGGTTCTTTGATTGTTGCGGCTGGTGCGCTTGGTGTTGTTGTTCTTGATGTTATACTAGCGAACGATGTCATGTTTGTGTTTCTTGCACCTGAAAACATGTTTAGGGGTCATCAGACAATGCTAAAAGAATCTGCAGAGCTAGAATCAGTGGTTGGTTACCTGTGGTTGCATTAGCAACTTCACTACTGCTGCTGCTGCTTTGAACGTTTGTTGGATCGTTATTCAAGTTGGGGGAGTCATGGCCTGCTGCAAAACCATGCCTTGTCACGTGTGAAAAGGAATTTCTCTCTCTGATGTTTGGAGGGCTTGATGATATTGGGGCAGAGTTACCAAGGGCTAATAAAAAGACACAACAAAAAGCTCTCTGATCAGATCACTAGACCTAAAAACTAATTAAGATACGAAAGATTCCTATTGTTTACCTTCAAAGTCATCCAAGGAAAATGGAGGAAAGTCATCACGAGACGTGTGCCCAAAACTGGCCATCAATGGTACAACCAGCTCTGCAGCTGCAGCTACTTCAGCTTTAATTTTATCTTTTTGCTCCTGAAAATGGACATTATATTTAGCCCTGATTTTTCCTTTTAACCATGGAATTCAGGAGAGAGTAAGACAAAACTGAGCAAACAAAGCGCCCATGAGGTTGGAAGCTGAAAGATTTTAGACAAAGAGACCATGAGTTCTGTCATGGTTAAGCAAGAGGAATACCTTTCTAGCACGGTCTTTCCTCTGCTTCTCACGCTTCTTGATTTCATCTATAAATGGAGCAAAGGCATCAGGAGGCAAGGAATCCCTCATATCAATCTCACATATCTGAAAAGGTTACCAAGGAATCCCTCATGAGAATAACGTCAAGACATAGCAACATTTGCTGAAGGTAGAACCAAATATATAACATGTGCGGAAGATAGGAGCAACCAATGGAAAATAAACCTGAAATGTAGTTGTTAAAGAAAAATGACTCAAGAAGCGGTAACGTCTCCTTATGGCTTCCGACTGGGTAACAGTCTCCATTTCCAGTATCTTTCCACTCACTCTGTCATATCATGGATTGGAATCAGAACACAACTGGAGTAACAAACTACAGAGGATAACTTTTTCGCTGAACAATTTTTATAGTGAGTATTGATAAATTCAATCTTTCTATATATCAACAATGCCTGATTTCATAAACGAAGGAGCCAAACATCATACACTTTTGAATCAGTATCACAAATCCATGCAGAAATGATTAGGCAACGAAGAAGCTTCCATTGCAACCTATTCCCTAGTCTTTGGCTTACGATAATTGTGATGCATAAAAGACACGGACTCTTACCTTGGTGGAAGAAAGTCATAGCTGCCATAGTGATGCAGAAGGCACTTCACATTCAAAGTGTGAAGGATAATGTGCTGACCATCAACAGACTGTATAGGTTCACAACCAGAGCACAAAGGTAAGACAACTTGAGCATCTTACAGATAAAACCACCACAATTACTTTTGATATCAACAAAACACCCTAGATTATTAATAAAAGAATCTGACCCTGTTATACTAAACGACCACCCATAGCAATGGAACAATGAACAATCATCATGCAGCTCATTAGTACTTTATGTAAACACAACAGTATACATCAGAAACTCATTACCTGATAAAAGTTGTATGCATCGTTGTCCTTCAGGTCTTTGGTGTCATTTTGGTGCGACAGGAAACCTTTGCTACCATTATATGAGGAAGCTGATGGTGCATCTTGGTCTTCTAGAGGATGACCATTATCACAACTCTTTTCCAAACTAAATTGAGATTCCCCATCTGACTTATCTACTGAAGAATCTTCAATTGATTTCTCTTGATTGTTGGAACCGCTAGCTGTTGCTCCATGTGCCCAGCTTGGTGCTTGATAACCAACTCGAGAAACATCAGCAGGTGAAGATGATTGTGTCTGATTTCTAGCTGGTGTGTTCAATTTGCTGTAATAAGAGAGCCTATGCTCATTCCAGTACATTTTTCTCTGCTCCAAACGATCCAAAGCAGCATTTACATATAGGTGCTTCTCCAAGTCTTCGACAAGTCCAGGATCTGCCCTAGCAATCCAAGAATCTAACTCTGAAACTGCTTGTTTGACAGAAAGATCAACATCTTGGGTGAAAATGAACTTTGAAAACGGATCATATATCTCATTATCACCACTGGGAACAGTCGACTCATACTCAACTTTTCGGGTGGGAGCAAATGAATCTTTCTTGCGGGTCAAAAGTACAAACTCGACGGGATCGCCTACAGAATACTGCTTGACGTTTTCAATATAAACCGTGTATAACTCTCTTGGAGAAATCATCACGAAGCACAATGGACACCTCTTGAAGCAATCTGCCTTGTGGTTATCCATACCCGTCAACAGATACTGAAGAATACACGGGAAACAGAAGATATGCCCACAGGAAGTTATCTGCGGACATAGAGGATACTCCAAGCAAATCGGACACTGAACAGGAGACGGAGTAGAATACCTGACACAAATTATATTATCCCACTGCAGCGTTTTGTCAGGATCCATAGAATCAGGAGAATGATCTCCAGTATCCAACAAAACAAACTTGTAATTGGCCTTAAGAAACAAATCCTTGTTATAAGGCCTTCCCTTGTACTGTTGCTTTCTTTGAGGCGGAGGAGGACCCCTAGATTGTGGCGGCGAAATCGGATCATACTGAAAATTCAGTAAATGGTTCCCACTTATCATATTAGCTCTTCTACCAGTTGGATTATGATGCGTAACACCGCCTCTAGGAGAATTATAATGTCCGGGATTATGCTGCAATTGAGAAGAAGAAGAAGAAGAAGAAGAACCAGCAGCTCCCCCAGTACCTCTTCCTCTAGACCTATTCCTTCGACCATCATATCGGAAATGGTCACGTTTATCAGCATTAGGTGGGGAAAAACTCTCCTTCCCTGCTCCAATTTGCGTCATCTGCAGAGCATAGAAACAACGATGAACCGACCATTCAACAAAAATGAAAAGCAGAGTAGACTTAAAAGTCTCATCCTTTACTGAGAAAGCAACTAAAGTTTACCTCTTGGGAAGATCCACGGCTATGTCCCTCCTCAGCTGCAGCAATCGGCTCTACAGTTCAAAATTCAAAATTGAGACAAGAAGTGAGATATTATTAAAAAGCTGAATTTTTTCAAAGAAACCCTAAAAACCCAAATCAAAACTCAATCAAATTAGCTGCCTTTCAATTTTTTAAAAAAACCCTAAAAACTCAACCAAATTAACGAGTTCAATGTACAAAAAAAAAAAAAAAAGCCCTAAAAATTTAGGGGTAAGGTGAGAGTTTATCAATCAATCTTCCTTACCGGAGAAACCGTGAGTGGATTCAGAATGTCCGACGAATCGAGTTCCGGTGGAAGAGATCCGGGAAGGAGGAGAGGTGGGAAGAGGAGAGAGAGAAGAAGAGTTGTCGCCATGGTCAGAGCTAGGGTTTAGAGAGGAATCTGTATTAGAAGAAGACGAATTGTGACCTTGGTTATGCGGTGAAGGCAAGATGGACATGAAAATTTTAGGGATGAGAGATGAAACTTCGCCGGCTCAGAGCCACCGCTTCTTCTGCGTTTATGCGTACAGAGATATTTTTTTTTTAACCCAAGGCCAAGAAACTCGTCGTCGTCTGTTTGATTTTTTTTTTTATGATCGCTCCGTGTAGTACCCGACCCGGATCCGTTAACCCGTAAAATGATTCCTTTTGTTCGCGGGTGGATATACCGAATCTTTTAAGACAGCAGTTTACTGTAATAAGTAATAACTAATAACCATCGTTTGTACTTTTTGGTGTTCTGTTCTTTTGATCATGTACTCCAGTTTAATAAAGTCTAAAACCTACTCAGTTTGAAAGTCCTTAACAAATTATTTTTAAGACCAATCTTAAGAAGTAAGAATAATTGAAATCGTTTTATTCACGCATGCTTAAAAGTTTTACTGGTTAAACTAATGGTAGATCACACAGTTGCAACTTGCAATCACCTCAAATACCGACCGACCACAGCTGATTCATTTATTTAGGCGGTAACACACTTTTTAAGACTTTAAAAATGTTTAAAATTTTGAAAGCCATTTTTTTACCAATCATCCACTTTTGACTTTTAATATTTTTAAAATATTAAAAGTTATTTATCTTTTTTTCTTCCTTGTTTTTCTATTTTATTTTAAGTCTCAAAATTTATGTTTTAAAACTAAACATTTTTACAAATATTTTATTTTCTCTTTTTATATTTAAAAACTCTCCAAAAGTATATATATATACATTTCACATATTTTATTTTTATAAATTAATTATTCTCATTTTGGCTCTGATTGATAACGGTTGTTACTTTTGGCTATAGAGACTTTTAGTTTAAAATTTTAGCTGTAGAGAATTTGGTTGTAGATGCTTTAAGGGAAAAATGCCCAAAAAACCCCGAAGTTATTTTTATTTGGATGTTTAATACCCAATGGTTTTGGATTAGAATAAAAATACACCAAATAATAAAAACGTGTCATTTAAAACCTAAAATAATAAGTGTTGTTATTTTCATATACTCGATTTTTCAACAAAATCAAAATTCCAATTTTACCCTAGTTATCTAATTAATTTTTGATTTTTAATATAAAAAATTTCGGTTTTTTGTTAACCATATCATACCAAGAATTAAACCTGGTTATCTCTCTTTTTCTTCTTCCTCTCTAATTATCGTTGTCCAAAAACCAGGATTGATCGATGGAAGCTTTCGTCGAAACAAATCAGCACTTATTTTCAATCTCTTCCTCTGATCACTCCATGATTGTTATAACGTCGTAGTGGAGACTCGTGGCTAATCGATCTAAAGCTTCGGTTCAGGGTTTAATAGAGAAACTCGTGGCTAATCGATCTAATAGAGAAACTGACGAATGGGTTGTTGGTGCGAATTGGAATTAAATCAGGGTTTATAAACACTAGAGGAGGCATTATTGGTTAGTTTTCGTGAATCCAAATGGTTAATTGCACGGTTGGGAGTTGTGTAGTGGAGTTTCAAATACGTAGATATAGATCCTTGAAGGGAAAAGAGTTTTGAGTTCTTCAGTTTTATTGTTATATATTATGAAATGACTTGAAATGTTTTGGGTCAAGCTTAGAGAACAAGGGATAGTGACTGTTTTATTGTTTTGTGGTTTTTGGGTATTATCGAGCAACGACAATTAGAGAGAGGAGCAACGACAATTAGAGAGAATCAGAGAAGAAGAAGAAGAGAGATAACCAGGGTTAATTCTTGATATGATATGGTTAACAGAAAACCGAAAATTTTTATATTAAAAATTAATAATTAATTAGATAACTGGGGTAAAATTGGAATTTTGATTTTGTTGAAAAATCGAGTGTGTGAAAATAACAACACTTATTATTTTTGGTTTTAAATGACACGCTTTATTATTTGGTGTATTTTAATTCCAATTCAAAACCATTGGGTATTAAATGTCCAAATAAAAATAACTTCGGGTTTTTTTTAGCATTTTTCCCGATGCTTTAACTGTAAAAACTTTAACTATTAAAATCTGATTTTTTAACAACAATTTTTAAAGCTGTAATTATTTTTATTATTATTATTATTTTTAGATATTAATAATATAATTATAATAAATATTAATTATGTCAGAATTTAAATCATATAACAATTTAATAACACAAATAAATTTTATTAATGATAAATTATAATTTTAAAAATGTAAGTCGATCAAAAATATAATTTTGTTTGAAAATTTTGGTTTTCTTTTGTTTTTGGTGATTGGTTTTTGATTGATTTTTAATTGTTTTTAATGTTTTTTAATTGAGTAGTTAGACTAGCAGTCAAAAATCCATTAAACACTTATTAATGCATTGTTTTGAATGTTACTCTCTTACCAATGATAAATTTCATAAATCTTTTACACTATAACTAATGATGATGATGAAAAAAATAAAAATTATTATTGAAATAGATCTTAAAAAAAGAGAAAAAATGAAAAATAATTAATTTGTAAAAATATAATATGTAATATATATATATATATATGTACACTTTTGGAGAGCTTTTAAATATAATAAGAGAGAAAAAAAGAATGTTTTTAAAATTATTTAGTTTTACAGCATGATTTTGACGCTTTAAAATTTTTGAGAAAACAAGGAAGGAAAAAAAAAATGGCTTTCAAAACTTAAAAAAAAAAAAATTAAAAGCAATAAAATGTGATTGACAAAAATATGGCTGTCAATACTTTAAATAATTTTAAAGTCTTAAAAGTCTGTTACCAATCAGGACATTTTTCTCTCTTTTAAGATTAATTTCAATAATAAATTTTTTTTTTTATCATTAAATAGAGTGAAAGAGAGAGCATGAAGAAACATACGAAGAATTCATAGGTTCCCATATCCGTGTAATTATCTTAGCTCCGGGTAGTCAGGTATTTGACAGGTTGTCGAAGCTCTGCCACAATACATTTCAAAAGGATTCTCGGAGTACAAGATTCTAATTTTTCAGAAGAATTGCATAAATTGGCTGTTTCTTTTTTCTGGTTCCATTATAGAGAAGGCCGATGGACCAAAATGATCTAGTCTGTGTAATTATCACACAAAACTAAATTATGGTTTGATATCTTCATAACAAACAGAGAATTTATACTGTATCTTCAAAACGAGATACTTTTATAGGCGACAAAACTTATAAGGTAATTTTTATACAATATCTATTATAATAAAGTAAGGTTTCTACAAAATCCAATATATGAGAAGCTGATATTTGTTTCAGTTTCATAATCTTTTGACATGTGCCATTTTATTAAGTTTTAATATATAAATTTTATTAGTTTCATTAAGTTATTAATTAAAAATTCACTAAGGATCTATTTTGGTGACACATAAAACAGTTATACAGTATTAAATATTAATCCAATTTCATATTTCTTAATCTTTTATTTTTATTAATAGAGATTATATAATCTATTAGATGTTTGAAAGGAAGATGAATAGCCACGTGAAACTTGAAAACTTGTATTTAAATTTTATATGAAAACTTAATAAACTAATAGAATGCAAATGTCACAATAAATAAATATGGTATGACATCTAAGAGTCTACTTTATTTGTTATAAAAATACATACCTAAAAATATTTTACTTATGTTTTGTTTTACATATGTTTTCTTATATTTTACATATGTTTTTCTTATTTTTTTTTGTTAATTTATTTTTTCGTATTATAAATACATGTAAGAAGTTAGGTAAATGCAAAATCTTATCAGTGAAATTAGTTGGAAAATATATAATTATATGTAATATGTGTTTAGTTTTACGATGTTAGAAATCGTTTGAGGATTTTTCTCGAGAAATGTGGTATTAGATACTAAATATGTAAATCTTAATGGATATTTTTATGAATTTTTAGTGACATGAATTTGTTCTCTTCGTCCACTCTTTTGGAGAAAAAATGTTTTTCATAACAAGATGAACAAAATTTTATTATGAATAATAACTTTTTGTTCAAAATTTCAAAGAACCAAAAAAATGACTATTTTACTGCTATATATAAAGAATCATACCTACAATTTATATTTTATATAAAATTTAATGAAAACTATACAGAATATATATATCAAACAATTGAATCATATATATATATATATATATAATAAACAACTAAAAATAAATCATCAATGATCACGTGTGCAACTATCTAATATGACAATGTAAGGGAGATTACTTTGTTTGTAGACTACCCATTTCAAACGGAATAATAGTCTAGAGAAAGTGAGGTATTGAAAAGAGTACATAAAGATGCATCTTTGAAATAGAGTGAAAGAGAGAGCATGAACAAACATACGAAGAATTCATAGGTTCTCATATCCGTATAGGAAAAGAAAATTATTATATACTTAACCAAAAAAAGAGAAAAGAAGAGGATTTATGGTTTAGTTATATAGAGAAGTTTGGCTTGAGAAGAACTGGTCAGCAATTTGATACAAAGAAGAAGTTTAGCATATATATTTTTAGTAGAAACAAGAAACGTAAACTTATTATGTTTAATTTCAACGCCCGACCAGTTTATTTTTTAATAAATAATAAATATAATATAATAATAAACTAAGCTAGTAGTCCCATACACACTAACCCTACACACAATCATAACCAATAGCGGAAATAAGAAATACCAATAATCAATAACCAATTCTAAATAACCAATATTCTAAAATATAACAATAATCCAATAAACAGAAACATGAAACAAGTAACTTAGCAATGTTCTAATGACTCAACTCTAGCAACTTAGCAATGCTAGACAACATCCTCCTCTTCATTGCATGGATTCTATGTTCACACTTTGCCCTTACCTGCACCACAAACACAAATTGTAATGCATGAGTATTTTATAAACATTCAGTAAGGCAATCTTCCCATCTACTGGGCTATACAAACAAACAATAGAGACATCTCTAACCATCAACCAATAATCAACAATCAACAATAACAAACCAGGACTCTGCATCGACCGACACCAAGCATGCATCGATCGACACCAGTTGGGGTTGCATCAACCGACACAAGCTTGCACCGACCGATGCAAGTTACACTTGCATCGACCGATGCATGCTCGACATAGCACAAAAACCCTAGGTTTTATGCGCCGTCCTTGCATTTGCATCGACCGATGCACATGCCGAGCATCATTTTTTCCCGAGGCTTCTCGGCGAATCTTCGTTCCTACAACCACAAAACTCGATCCCAAGCCAAAAGAAAGCTTCCTAACGTCCCATATAACATTATAACAAGCCAAACAACACATAACAAGCAGATCCGAGAAATCTCCAGCTTAAATAAGCCATGGTCATGCACTTACCTTTTCCAAGAAGATTATGAACCTTAAACAAGCAAACAACGCTCCTAGTGATGCAGCACATAATTAGGATTATTTCTATTTATTTGTATTTTGATATTATTATTAATTATATGATTTTCCTTTTAGAATATTATAGAGATTTATTAGAGTTTTCTGGTTTAATTATAAATAGCCTATTCAGGCCTATTGTATGAGCAAGTTGATTTGATTAATAAAATTAAGAGCTTTGCTTTTAGCTTCCGCTACGTCAGTTGGTATCAGAGCTTTGTCTCTTTAATTTCTAAATTGAAGAACGATTCTGGTGATCATGTTGATTAGCGAAAGTTTGTTTTTTGAAGAGGAAGAAAACCATGAGATCTACAGAGAGATCTATGGTGATCCCATCTATGACATCTATGAAGATGATGTTATAGTTACAGATTTTGTATTTCCACAAGTTGGTTTCAAAATTTGGTCCCGTACAAATTTAGGGTTTCGGGCAGAAGTTGTAAGAGAAGAGATCCGTGCAAATTCCGGGTCAGATCGGCTTGGTGCGAAATTCGGGTCAGACCGAATTTGTGCAAATTTAGGGTCATATCGGTTTCGTGCAAAGTCCGGGTCGGACCGTATCCGTGCAAAAATCGGGAAAAACTAAAAGATGGAGATGAAGATGGATTTGCGAAAATCTCCTATGTTGAAAATCCTGCTGAAGATTCGAGGGCGAATCTTTCTTGGCCGGAGGGAGCTGATGCAACGAAGATACAAGATTCGAGGACGAATCTTTTCTTGGCCGGTGAGACCTGATGCAGCGCATAATTAGGATTATTTCTATTTATTTGTATTTTGATATTATTATTAATTATATGATTTTTCTTTTAGAATATTATAGAGATTTATTAGAGTTTGTGGTTTTATTATAAATAGCCTATTCAGGCCTATTGTATGAGCAAGTTGATTTAATTAAAAAAATTAAGAGCTTTTAGCTTTTGTGTGAAGAGTATTCACAAACCCTTGTTTTCGGATAGATCCATAGAGATCTCAACGATTCCAGGAAGACATTGATCTTAGGTATTCTTAGACTAAATAAGATCTTTGTATTATCTTAGCTTCCGCTACGTCACCTAGGAAGCTCCTACAACGATCCCAACTACATATCTCTACAGGAACAGCCTCCAATCTCATAAATCCCCAAGAACACTCAAGACCTTTTCTCTCTTCTTTTCTCTCAAAAGCGGCTCCAAACCCTAATGACGACAAAATGTTCGATTAAACACGATTAAGCGTTTCTTAACCCAAAACGCAGAGTTTAACTTAAAACTTGTCCGAGAAAACCAACCTTGCATCGACCGATGAACATAGTGCGTCGACCGATGCAACCCCTAGACCGGGATTTCGGTTCGCGGATGTTATAATTCTCCCCACCAACATAGATTCGTCCTCGAATCTCAAACAACCATTAGCCAAGGACTCCCGTGCGACCGTCTCCACGGCCCACACTCCTCCAACCGATCTACGAATGGTCACTTCTAGGTGATAGAATCACGTTCCAGGCATTATCTGTTCTCGACTTTTGGACTTTTCTTTTACCCATAGGCCTCAACCTTGAGTTTTTATTGGCTCCTCATCAGGCCTAAGCCTGCATGCCATAATATGGCTCCTCATCGGGCCTAAGCCCGCATGCCATAATCTATAAGGAAGTTCAATATTCGTCTCTAGGGTTGCCACCCTATAGCGCACCCCCCGATCGTCATCCAAAGTCGATATACCAACCATACTCCCAAGCCACAAAGTCTCAGAATATGGCAGTACTAAAAGAGCCAAAGTTCCCCAAGAGTCGCGAGCAAACAATTCTGAACATGTCTGAGTCCTATCCTTAACAAGGTTTCCTTCCCGTGGTTCGCGTAAAACATCACAATGTCCTACCAACCACATATCCCCTCACTGGGATACCTCATGACCACTCAAGGATCATATACATGCCAAAAGGGCAACCTCAAAGGCCAACAAATGTCCTAATCAGGACCACCTCAAAGGCCAAACAAATATCCTAAACATGACCGCCACCAAGGCCAAACAAATTTCCTAAACAGGACCGTCACAAAGACCAAACAAATGTCCTAAACAGGGCCGTCACAAAGACCACTCGTCCCGAAGGACCGTCACGAAGACCACTCGTCCCAAAGGACCATCACGAAGACCTCTCGTCACGAAGACCATACATCCTGAAGATCGCCTCAATAGGCCACACGTTCCGCATGACCGTCACGAAGACCACACATCTCGAAGGACCGCCTAAACAGGCATCATGGCTAAACAGACCGCCACAAAGGCCACACAATTGGCTAAACAATCCGCCACAAATGCCACACAAAAGGCTAAACAGCCCGCCAAAAATGCCACACAATTTGCTAAACAGCCCGCCATAAAGGCCACACAATGTCTCTGAAGACCGCCACACACGGGCACATTGACGCAAAAGTCCGCCACAAAGGCCATACAAACCCCTCCAAGGCTCACAACCACTAAAAATGGATAAATTCTAACTCACATGAAACTTTCCAGACTTTCATTTTTCGAAACTTTCCATTTTTAGAAACTTCTATTTTAGGAAACTTTTCTCTCAAAACCATTGCATCACGAAAATTTCGTACCCCAAACACCACCTCATCTTGTTACTTAGTCGCACAACCAACCACCCTAAGCGACCAAGTAAACAAGAGAGATGGGATGGAATACCCCATTCCCGCTCCAGCCACAGATTACATATCGGACCAGGCTAGACAAGCTCAAGTCGCGGCTTGCTTCTCATACCACTTCTTAAACCTTGCCTTCATCCTCGCCTCTGGCTCCCAAGTCTGCTCCTCAACACCATCACAGTCCCAAAGGACTCTCATCAAAGGAACCTTTTTCTTCCGAAGTTCCTTGACTCTCCTCTCGAGAACCCTCAGTGGTCTCGCCTCCAAAGTCATGTTAGGCTGAAGATCCTCGGGAATCTTAGCCAACAACTGATCATCCTTGCGCAGACACTTCCGTAACATAGACACATGGAAAACCTTGTGAAACCCATGCATAACCTCAGGCAACTCCAGCCTATATGCTACCGGTCCCACCTGCTCAATCACTCTGAAAGGACCCATATACCTCGGACTTAACTTAGTCTCAGTCAATGACCTATTCGGACCCCACAACATGGTATCTTGAGGTACACTCTGTCTCCCACCTGAAACTCAATTTCTCTTCTCTTCTTATCAGCATAACTCCTCTGCCTATCCTGAGCTTCCTTCATATTCAGCTAGAGAACCTGAATCTTCTCTAAGGTCTCCTGAACAAAACTAGAACCATATATGCTCCTCTCTCCCACCTGAGTCCCACATAACGGTGTACGACATGGCCTCCCATACAAAGCCTCCTAAGGAGCCATCTCAATATTCGCCTGATAACTGTTGTTGTAAGCAAACTCTGCCAAACACAGGTGGTCCACCCAATGGCCACCCCAATCCAACACACACATCCTCAGCAAATCCTCCAATGTCTGGATCATCCTCTCTGACTGTCCATCTGTCTGTGGGTGATAAGCTGTACTCATATGCACCTTAGTGCCCATCTCCGCCTGAAATGCCTTCCAGAACACCGAAGTGAACTTAGAATCCCTATCAGATGCAATACTCGCTGGCATCCCAATCAACCTGACTATCTTCTTCACAAATTTCTTAGCCAAGACCGCTGCTCCATCAGTCTTCTTAATACCCAGAAAATGTGTCGACTTAGTCAACCGGTCCACAGTGACCCAAATAGCATCAAAAGTCCGTGACACTGGAAATCCTACCACGAAGTCAATCGTGATCATATCCCACTTCCACTCTGGAATGGGAAGACTCTTCAACAACCCGCCTGAAACCTGATGCTCAGCCTTCATTAGCTGACACAAATCGCACCTCGCGACCCTACTAGCCACATCCTTCTTCATCCCGACCCAGAGATAGTACCTCTTGAGGTCACGGTACATCTTAGTCGCTCTTGGATGAATAGAAAACTTGCTCGAATGAGCCTCTCTCAGGATCTCCTGCCTCAACTCCTCATCCTTGGGTACACAAATTCCCGTGCACTAAAATAGTACCATTAGCTGAGACCTGATACTCTGAATCCACATCCTTAGAGGCATTAACCAGCCCCAAATCCTTCTCCTGAGCTAACCGCACCCTGCTCAGAAGGTCTACTCTGTCAACCGCCTCCAAACCCAAAGGCTCCTGAGAAATACACAAACTCAACACACTGATCTCTCCTACCAGAGTCTCTATGTCCTGCTCCTGAGCCGAAGCTGCCCTCTTCCGACTAAGAGCATCCACAACCAAGTTAGCCTTACCAGGGTGATAAGCTATCTCCAAATCATAATCTGCCACAAGCTCCATCCACCGCCTCTGCCTCAAATTCAATTCAGGCTGAGTGAATATATACTTCAGGCTCTTATGATCTGTAAACACCTGCACTTTTGCAACATAAAGATAAGATCTCCAAATCTTCATGGCAAAAACTACAGCAACCATCTCTAAATCATGAGTAGGATAGTTGTCCTCATGCTTTCGCAACTGCCGCAAAACGTATGCAATCACCTTCCCATATTGCATCAACACACACCCCAAACCAACTCTGGATGCATTAGTATAAACCACATACGGTTCTCCCTGCTCTGGCAAAGCCAATATTGGTGTAGTAGTCAGCATCTCCTTCAGGCTTGCAAAGCTCTCCTCACACTCCTGGGACTAGACAAAAGGAACATCCTTCCTTGTCAACTTAGACATAGGACATGCTCTGCTCGCAAAGCCCTACACAGATTTTCTGTAAAAACCTGCCAACCCAAGAAAACTCCTGATCTCTGTAGCATTATGCGGTATAGGCCAATCTCTGATATCCTGAATCTTCTCCGGATCTACAGAAACCCATCTGCAGAAACAATATGACCCAGAAATTCCATCTCCCGCTGCCAGAAACTACACTTGCTCAACTTAGTAAACAACTTTTGCTCACAGATCTTCTCCAGAACTGCCCTCAAATGCACTGCATGCTCTTCTGGACTCTTAGAATAAACCAGGATTTCATCGATGAAGATGTTGACAGACACCGTTCAGAAACTCCTGAAACACGATGTTCATCAACCTCATAAACGCAGCTAGCGCGTTAGTCAACCCAAAAGGCATCACCACAAACTCATAATGCCCATACCTCGTCATGAATGCAGTCTTCCTCACATCTGCCTCATCTATCGGAATCTGATGATAACCCGACGCCAGATCTATCTTGGATAACCAAGTAGCACCTCTTAACTTATCCAACAACTCATCGATCCTGGGAAGAGAGTACTTGTTTTTCACAGTGACCCGGTTCAAACCCCGATAATCAATACACAAGCGGAAACTCTCATCCTTCTTCTTAACGAACAACACCGGCGCTCCCCACGGTGATACACTAGGATGGATGAATCCCTTGTTCAACAAATCCTCCAACTGTTTCTTCAACTCTGCCATCTCTGCTGGAGCCATTCTGTAAGGAGCCTTGGATAACGGCGTCGTCCCTGGTTCCAGTTCAATCGTGAAAGGATCAGACCGAGATGGTGGTAATCCTTGCAACGACTGGAACACATCCTCAAACTCCTCCACCACCTGAATATCGCTAACCGTCGACTACCCCACTGACTCCGGCATCGAAATAGTAACCAAATAAGTCTCACGGTCCTTCTCGATCATCTTCCCAGCCTGAATGGCCGAGATCACGAGACTCCCCGAAGTTGGTCTAACTCCCTTAAAAACACACTTTCCTCCTGGACGCTCAAACTCCACTCTACCCCCGATAGCAATCCAGCTGTAACTTATGTCGATGCAACCAATCCATCCCGAGAATAACATCATACAACTCCACTGGACTGATAAGCAATTCCGCTGGCCATGAATCTCCTGCGATCTGAATATCAACTTCCTTCGCTCGGCCAATAACTCTCAGAAACTTGCCTCCCGCAACTCTGACAACTCCCGCACGCTCTTCGGGATCTCCCCTGATATCAGCACTCTCTGCGCACTCCGGATTAATGAAGCTATAAATAGCTCCAGAATCAAACATAACGTGGGACTTAAATTCGCCCACCAACAAGGTCCCTACACAAACCTCATGTGTTGAGAACCTAACATTTTATCACATGCAAAACATAAAATCTGAACCTACTGTAATTCACAAATTTTAAGTACTAGAAGTTATACCTGTGTTGCTCCAGCACTGGCTCGAGCATCGTGTAAACTTGTGGTGCCTGCTCAATCTGTGCTACTTGCTGAACCACATGCTACACCGCTGCCACTACCATCTACTGCAACTTGGGACACATGGACTTGATGTGCCCAGGCTCCCTACAATGATAGCATACACGAACCGCTGCCGTTGGAGCACTCCTCTGGGGACATCTAGCTACCTTGTGATCCATGCTCCCACACCCGAAACACCCTGCACCACTCGGTCTCTGCGTAGCCTCCCACTTCCTCTTGATTTCTTGTGCAGGCTTGCCGCCCTTGCTAAAACCCAATGCTGTTGAGCCTTCCTTGGCTGAACTGATAGACTAACCGTCACTGCTTGTGCCTGGATATCCTCCTCAATATCTGCTGCAGCCTCAACCAGCTCTGCACGCGAAGAATCACTTTGTCCTCTACAGTAAACCCTCAAATCATCACGAAGAGCCATCATAAACCTCATGATTTGGGCCTCCTCAGACTCCATAGCCCGACCCCCATAAGACAAAAGTTGACTGAACTCCAAATCTAGCTCCCGCACTGACCGTGTTCCCTGAGACAACAGCAGAAACTGCACCTCCAACCGGCCCAATGCCTCTCTTGGAAAATACTTGCGGTTGAACCGCTGCCATTGGAGCACTCCTCTGGGGACAGTTAGCTACCTTGTGATCCATGCTCCCACACCCGAAACACCCTGCACCACTCGATCTCTGCGTAGCCTCCCACTTCCTCTTGATTCCTTGTGCAGGCTTGCCGCCCTTGCTAAAACCTCAATGCTGTTGAGCCTTCCTCGGCTGAACTGATATACTAACCGTCACTGCTTGTGCCCGGATATCCTCCTCAATCTCTGCTGCAGCCTCAACCAGCTCAGCACGCGAAGAATAACTTCGTCCTCTACAGTAAACCCTCAAATCATCACGAAGAGCGATCATAAACCTCCTGATATGGGCCTCCTTAGACTTCATATCCCGACCCCCATAAGAAAGAAGTCGACTGAACTCCAAATCTAGCTCCCGCACTAACCGTGTTCCCTGAGACAACTGCAGAAACTGCACATCCAACCGGTCCAACGCCTCTCTCAAAAATTACTTGCGGTTGAACTCCTGCATGAAGTCAGCCCAAGTAATCTCCCGCTGCAAGCTCTTAGCAGCCACTGATCTCCACCACACCTGAGCATCACCAATCAAATGGGGACCCTTATGTCCACCCAAAACTCCTCAGGACATCTTAGAGTCTGGAAGTTACGTTCCACACTCGTCCTCCACGCATCTGCAGCAGTAGGATCTGTACCACCCGAAAACCGTGCAGTATCAATGCCACACATCTCCCTCAACATAGACACATAACGTCCATGAGCTCCTGCATCCGCAGCCACTGGCTGCCGCTCCTCCGCCACCACTGGTGGCATTACCTGAGCCTGAGCTGGTACCACTGCTGGCAATCGCTCCAACACATGTGCTAGCAGAGCCGCAACATCAACTCCAGGGACTCCACCCGCTGGAACTCCCACCCCCGGGACCCTAGCATTACTGGCCACTTGAGCACCAATACCGCCCCCTCCGTCCACACTCATGGAATCCTCCTGCACACCCTGCGACTCGCCAACACTCTCAGCTGTCACACTCTGGTCCCCAGTAACACTAACCACTGGGCCTCTGCCCCTACCACGACCACGTCCGCGTCCCCAAACACGACCAGCAACAGCATCACCTCTAGCCATCTCCACTACCATGAACAGAAGACTAAGCAAGCAATTATATAGAACACAAAAACATAACTCACCGTGGAATCACACAATAGGTCGAAGAGGATGTTCTAGGACTCCATGCCACACACAATTGACTAACTCACATAATCAATCAAAAATGCAATCCCAAACATCATCAACAGAAACCTAGTGAACCCGTACCTAGAACCGTAAGGGCTCTGATACCAAACTGAAACGACCCGACTCAATTTTTAAAAATAAATTAATAATAAATATAATATAATAATAAACTAAGCTAGTGGACCCATACCCACTAGGACTAAACACAATCACAACCAACAATGGAAATAAGAAATAACAATAGACCAATAATCAATAACCAATTCAAAATAACCAATATTCCAAAATATAACAATAATCCAATCAACAGAAACATGAAACTAGCAACCTAGCAATGTTCTAATGACTCAACTCTAGCAACCTAGTAATGTCAGACAACATCTAATCGAGTCCCTAGAACATCCTCCTCTTCATTGCTTGGATTCCACGATCACACTTTGCCCTTACCTGCACCACAAACACAAATTGCAATGCATGAGTATTTTATAAACACTCAGTAAGGCAATCCTCCCATCTACTGGGCTATACACACAAGCAATAGAGACATCTCTAACCATCAACCAACAATCAACAATCAACAATAACAAACCAGGACTCTACATCGACCGACACCAAGCATGCATCGACCGACACCAGTTGGGGTTGCATCGACCGACACGCACACTGCATCGACCGACGCATGCTTGACATAGCACAAAAACCCAAGGTTTTACGCGTCGTCCTTGCATTTGCATCGACCGATGCACATGACGAGCATCGTTTTTCCCCAAAGCTTCTCGCCGGATCTTCATTTCTACAACCACAAAACTTGATCCTAAGCCACAAAAAAGCTTCCTAACGTCCCAAATAACATTCTAACGAGCCAAACAACACATAACAAGCAGATCAAAGAAATCTCGAGCTTAGATAAGCCATGGTCATGCACTTACCTTTGCCAAGAAGATTCTGAACCTTAAACAAGCAAAACAACGCTCCTAGGAAGCTTCTGCAACGATCCCAACTACAGATCTCTAGAGGAACAACCTCCAATCTCCCAAATCCACAAGAACACTCAAGAACACATTTTCTCTCTTCTTTTCTCTCAAAAACGGCTCCAAACCCTAATGACGACAAACTGTTCGATTAAGCACGATTTAAGGGTTTCTTAACCCAAAACGCAACGTTTAATTTAAAACTTGTCCAAAAAAACCAACTTTACATCGACCGATGCAACCCTTAGACCGGAATTTTGATTCGCGGATGTTACATTAATCCTGGGAAAAAAGTCGAAAAATATCTAATCTATTTTTTTACTTGAACGTTTAATATATTTTTTTTTTTTTGAAGAAGTATATTCCATCGAAATATATTTGGTAGAATAATACATCGTCTTTGCATTTTTGTTGAATCTTGATTGGATTTTTGATAGAGAAACTTAGCTAATTTTATTTGTTGAACGAAAGTTTAATACTTCGAACGTTTTAGTCGATCGCCTAGTTTGGTAACCGAGCCATTTTAGTTTTTGAAGGAAAGTTAAGAATTTGAATGTCCCATATAATTTGATTGACTAATTACCCGAAACATTGCTCTGAGAATACAAAGACAAAAAAAGGTGTTGACTATCTTATTAATAAGTTAAAAAAAAAGCCAAAAAGGTGTCAAACACATAAATGAAGTCATCATACTCGGTTTGAAAGTCGTAACAAATGACCATCTAAGAACAATTGAAATTCACGTAAGTTGTTGCTGTCTCTATCACCAACCATTTCAATGTGATCATCAAACTTGATTAAGAAGGTTCGAATTTCCATCGGAATTAGCTCAACCACTAGCTTCTCCGCGTCCATCGCTCCTCCCCTTTTCACTTCTTCCCCGGCCGAGCCTTCTACTTTCCAGATTAGCCTTCTCTTCTCCATCTCCGCCTTCTCTTGGTTCCCTGAAAGACTTGTCTCCTTCACTTGGCTTATCTATTCAAACAAGTTAAAATAGAACAGCAGTTGTTTTTGTTAAAACACAGTGACACAAATATGAGATGGATCTTCTTGTTCTTCGCGTACCTTTTTGTTGTGGAATAGTTTCTTCAGCTCTACTTTTGCCATAACTGAGTACTCACTATCCTCACCAACCTTCACAAGGTTAACAAGACAGTAACTCAAAAGGACTCAACTAAGATGAAACCATTAAGAGAAATCAAATTCAGATTTTAACCGCTGCTTAGAGGCCAAAAAAACGAAACTGTCAAAGGTTCATGGGTTTTCAATTTAAAACCAATTGGACAGGACCAAGTCCCTTCTATATTACTTCAGGTCTCATCTTATTTCACATGTGGATTAATAAGAAAATCCAAACTTAATCGTCGTCAGAAATGACATAGCAGCATTTTTGGAATATAAGCACGAAAAGTTGAAAACAGTTTGACCTTAGGTAAAAAATACACCTATACAATAACTAACTCTATATATATTTGTGTTAAGAACTAACTCTATACAATAAACTGTTTTGGTTTCCTGGATGGGTTTTTTAAGTATTCCAAGTTTGTCAATATCTCTAATCATTTGCTATCTTAATTGCCATAGTCTTAAACTTCATTTCCACAACCAAAAAGCACATAGCCATAACAGATTAATGGTGGGAACATATTAGAGAGAGAGGATAAGTAAGAACCTCGAATAAGTGAGCAAGCCTTAAAAGAACTTCCCCATTTTCCAACTCCTGGAAATGTCAAAATTAATCATAGTGTGCTGAAATAATAAAAACGTCTTTGGCATATACAGTACACAATCCAACTAACCTGGAGCGTGAGTAATGCGACGTTTTTTGGTAATGAGTATGACGGTTCAAATGCTGAGTAAGTCGTCTTATGTGAATTAATCCAACTATCTCCTTCCTACAAAAAAAAAAAAAAAAAACCTAATCTCACCTCACTACCTAAAAGAGGAGGGAAGTAAATATTTCGTTTTCAAGAGCAACCTGTTCTGTGAATGCCAGAAGTAGTGGCGAATAAATTTCTTGACCAAATATTCGACGCCATTTTGCTCCATCTCCAGGTTTATCTATCTGTACATAAAACTTCCCTCGTATCTGCAAAACAACTCAAAGTTACCAAACTATTTTAGGCTAAAAAACGATTAAGTACCACCTTGGAAACAAGCTCTGTTACATGTTCCCTTAAAAGCTGATACGTTGCAACTTGGACGGCTAAAAATGATATGAAAACTTAAGCTTACTGTTAATCCTTTGCATCCTTCAGGGAGACAGACTGTTTCATTAAGAATCTCGCCAACACCTCTTATATCATCATGCTGCATTCTCCTACACGAATGAAACAAAAAGAGGTGAAACACAAGCAAAACAATATATGCTTTTCTTGATTATATAGAGAAAGTTAGTTGACAAACCGATGAAGCATCAACTCGATCTGGCCGTTCTCTAAGCTGGACCCTCCTACAGCACGATCCACCAACACCGATAGCTCTGACGTTTTATCTTGCATGTATATCCCGAGATTTATCTGGAAAATAATACGTTACGGAAAAGGTAGATAGTGCGGCTCAGTCAAGTACAAGACCTTAGTATATCAGGAGAAGGAATCTCAGATGGATTTGATGCCTTACAGGATAATAGTTTCCAGAAACCGGTTGGTGCACTTGCAAGTCCCAATCTGTTCTGAAGTCCCGAATCTGCGAGAAAATATAATAAAGTATGTTACAATAAAAACAATACAGTTGAAAGAAAATAAAAAACTACTGCACACATGAAGTTTGCATCCATACCCGTCTGATGAAGTCACGTCCATTAGAGTCTGTGTAAAATGTTCCATTTGTCTTCATGGTGGTTGTCAGTTTAGTGATAACCTCCTTGCTAATACCATCATCAGCTGGTATAGGCCCAACCTAGAAAGCAGTGAATAATAAGACTGAAATTTTCTTCATCAGTTCAACACGAAGGAATGTGAAGATAAAGAGAGATCCACTCACAGTGAACTCAACTTCAGCATGGTTTTTCCCCTTGTACACTCTTGTAATCTGCAAATTAAGAGACCCATCACAAGATGAATCAAGAGTTGTAGTTTCTGTAATGTAAGTAAAATAGTCTAGAACAATAAATATTTGCAAGAGAAAATGACCTGTGATATCCAAGAGTTAAAATCCTGGTGCACTTCATCAAACAAAGGCCCCCGAACAACAGTCAATCGAGCCTGAGTCAGGCAAGACAATTAGTTTTCTTTTGTATTTTCACATACGGTCAGGAAGTAAGGTTCTAGATGCAGCGTATATGTTTTACCTCTCCTTCGGATTTAATTGGAAGCATACCATCTGGTCGAAAAACGTAAGCTCCAGAAGCCTTATAAATATATGAGAAGAGAACTGTTTAAAACACGACAAGAAGATATAGATAAAGTTGTATCTGATAAAGAACTGAGCTACCTGTGGATCCTTGTCAGTTCCATTGCTTCCAATGTAATAAGCATATGATTGTTCTGCAGTAGCCTTAAAATTTACCACAAATCAACATCAGATGATTTTAACATACTCTAATGGGAAAATAGGGAAGTTATGATTAAGGAAAAAGGCACACCTGATTTCTTGTACTTAAATAACGAGTCATTTTCAGTCCCTCTTCTGAATAGAATAACTTTAGATTTCCTTGGCCAACTTCTACATTTTGATTCATGCTTCCAGAAGTAACATCTGACGCAGATGGTCCACGCGCTAAAATCAAATTAGAAAACAGAGATGCAAGTAAATACAAAACGTCTGTTGATATCAGTGAGAACCAATTGTTATGGTGGCTAGTCGAGCCAGAACACAAGAACTTGTATTCAAGATCCTATAATTCACATTCTGAAACATACCTGTTCGTCCAGTGTCTGAGATGACATACGAGCTGAACCCAAGAGGTGGTACTGAAGCTGTAAATGCAAGCACATGTTTTGCAGTATTCCTTGGTGATCTTCCTAGATACGCTTTGACATACTCATTTCTTATTCTTAATGTAATGTCTGAAAGAGGTAGAAGCTGAGACACGACTTCTTTCCCAGATGCATCTTTCACGATAACATTTTCAGATGACACCTAAAAGAAATTATCATGTACATTTCGTAAATGCTGGGACGAATGGCAGATAGTTTTGGATAATAAACAAGGGAAAAAATATATATACTTACAGGAACTCGGACAACTTCCTCTCGTTTCCATCCAAGAGAGTTGTAAACAACAACCACCTACAAGGAGAGAGTAGTGTGAAAAGAAGATAGAACAACTAACCGAGAGATCCAAAACTTCATACACTAAAACTCAGCATGTCTGACAGATTTACCAGGCTTTTCCCGCTGGACAGACGAGCTTCAGATGCTGGACAGTAACTGATATTAAGCAGAGGACACTGCCAATATGATTCAAAACATAAGAATCTTAGAACACTATACGTTTTTGGAAATTGAGCCATTAAAGTGCCCATGAAATTGACAAAGAAGCTTACTAAAACTTTACAGCATCTTTTGTGGAAGCGAAAATAATTACCACTCAAATTTGATCTCAACGTACACGGCCATAGATTATTGGAATCCTAGAAATATCTTAAACAAGCACAATACCTGCTGAAATTTTGTGCCAGGATTCTTCCCTTCAGTACTTGATTTTGCTGCTGATAAAAAGGAAAGGGAAGAGGCAACCAACTTCTCCGCCTAGTAATGATCAAAGAGAAATTCTTAATCTGCTGCACCAACAAGAGAAATAAAAATTGCATGAACAACACATGAGATGCGTAACTAAAGAAACACCTGAAGGTAACCCATTGAGAGTCTAAGAGCATAATCTGCAGCCACGTGTTGTCTTTGTGTACCACTAACTGCATCATGGTGTTGAGCAATTGCCAAAGCATCGGCTAGCATATCAGTTGTTGGTCCTGAACTACTCCTACCTCTCAAGAATTCCAATTGTCGAGCTGCCTGTTTGAAAACATAAAAGACCATGTAAGAATGAAGCAAAATGACACTACAAATCTATGAATGTTAGAAAAATTATCAGGCCATACCATATAGTAACCACTTAAATCCCTCACGTATTTCTTAAAGGCTGGCCTGCTCGTAAAGTACCCTGTCCAGTATGCATTAGGTTTGTCCGCATACCTGGCACAAGTGCATATATTATTTATTCAATCAACACGTATTTGCATTTGTAGAAAGTAAAACTCGAGCTATCAAACTCACGGGAAGAAATCATCAGTCTTTAGGGGCCAGGATTCGTTTGCTGCATATTTTGCATCGGTGTAAATAGATGGTGTTGAATAAAGAACATTGAGACGCCCATCCTGGATTGTGCAGACGACAAGGGAATAAAGATTGGTATCTTTTACATTGACAATAGTAAAATCCTACTGATATGAATTTGCTAGTATAAAAATTAAATCAGTTTTACCTTGTTAACATAATGTATAAACTTGTCCATCTGTCTGAACCATGAATATGCATACTGGTAACGGAAGTCAGTTCCCATTAACCACATGATATGGTTTGTCCTGGTTACATTGACCTTGAAAAGAGAAATCTAAGTTAAATTATACAATATATCATAGTGAAGTTTCTTTTATTGTTGTTGATTTCAAGAAAAAACAGTATGATCTTACCTGTGCAAGGGCTGCAGCTACAAAGTCGTTGACTCGCTCTTGAACATTGTAGTCAAAAAGGAGAGGATCATCCTATATTCAACATTCTTCATCAGTGCACATTCAAGCTTAAGTTCAAACACAGCACAGCATGTTCAACTGCTTTTACCTGGACTGGCGCTGAGACATCATTTATTTCAAATGTGAAACCATCAGGAGGGTCGTAATGTCTTGGGAAAACACCGGTGAATATCTACAAGTAACATCAAACAGCAATGACACAAATCCAGCTAAACAATGGAAACAAGAAAACAAGACTGTCAGCATTTTGATGGTTTTTGAACCTGCGAAGATGAGCCAAGGGACTTAGAACCTTGCCAAATAACCTCAAGTGTTTTCTCTCTCAATCTCTTTGCACGATCTTGGTAGTCAATTCTAGCGAAAAACAGCGAGTCAAAGCCAAACTGTAGAAGAAACCAAAGGGGTTGTCCAATCAAAAGTTAACTTAGAGTTAGAGCTGATAAAGAGGATAATCATTCAAATACTGAAGGTAACGAAACCAAACAATGTAAATATTATACCTCAGCTCCAAGCAAGTAAGCTTGCACTGCAGAATGTCCAAAGGGATCAATCTGCCAACCAACTCTAGGAACCTGACCAAACTCAGATTTAATAAACTGATGGCCTAATGTAGTCTGATCAATCATGTCAATATAATGTGGAGTCGCCTCATCATGCATACACATTCCACCATTTCTGTATATAAATAAACATACACATCAACACAACAGATACATACATCCAAAACAAAAAAGAAAGTAAAATCAAAATCAAACGCACATGAACTCGAGTTGACCAGAGTCAACAAGCTTCTTGACTTTAATTTTTTTAGCTTTGCTTTGTTGCCTCCACCATCTTTCAAAAAACGCCTACACAGCATTCAACCATAACTAATTACATCAAGCAAAGACAATAATCATAAAATAAAATAAGAATCTCAGGATTTGATATATCTCTAACTGAATCTTACCATCTCAACATAAATAAACTTTCTATTTTCATCATCAAGCAACGAAGCGATTACAGAATCCAACACGTTCTGTACGCAAGCTCCCTGATTCAAAAACAAAATCAAATCCCTAAAAAAAAAAAAAAAAAAAATCGCAGAATCCATGGAAAGAGAGTGCGAGAGATGTGAACAAAGTTACCCTAATGGAGTTATTAGAACCGACGTAGTACTGATCAACGGTCTTAAGCCAACCAACGTCGTCGTGTGAGTGAGGAACTAAGTGAACATTGATTTTTTCAGGTACGATTCTCGGTTTTGTGTTGTACTCTATGTACTCGGAGTTAACCCCGCCGATTACAACCGCCGCTAGAATCAGGTAGAAAGAGAAGAAACATTTGACCGCCATAGAAGCGATACTCTCAAGAGAAGAAGAAGAAGAAGAAGATTACAGTGAGGATCGTTAAGAACAATTAATGTGTAGAAGAGAAGAGAGACGAGTGTTATACATATTGTAGAAGACGAGGAAGAATTAAAAAAATACTACTGTAGTAATCACTATCTCTTACTTTAATTTTTTTTTATTTTTTTTGTCTTTAACTTAAATGTTAGAATTAATAATAAATTAATTTAGATAAGACTTTATCTTATCCACTTGCTAACCAGTAAGACAACAATATAAATATTAAAGTTTAATTCAATAATGTGTTAACTTAAAATAGTGTAGAGTTGCTTGTAGGAGAAGTGATAAACTGGTCCATTGTTGTTGTTTTGATGACAAATTATATTGTAAGCCAAATCAAATCGAATGATTGCTAATGATTATTATTTTTTTTTTTTTAAGTTTCTTTGATCGTATTTTAAGGTCAGATATATATTCATTAATTTCTCATGGATCGGGTAATAATGCTTGAGCCCAATCCATCTAGAGTAAAAGCCCATTATTCATTTATATACATTTGTAGGTCCAAATTACTCCACATAACAATGTTATGTTATGCATGAACTGTTAATTTAAGACATAAGTAAAAAATGTTTCGGTTTAATAGAAAAAAAAACGTATCACATCTCGAATGGTGCCTGGTTACAAACTTGACGTTGACACTCGAAATCCATACATGAAAGTAGCCCTGGGCAAATAAACCGAATCCGATTAAACCGATCCGAACCGAACCGAAAAATCCGATTTTGATCGGATTCGGATACTGTGTAAAAACCGATCGGTTTTTATTTTGATAGTGAATCGGTTTTCGGATATAAACCGATCCGAACCGAAATCTGATCGGTTATCCGCTAAACCGAATACATATTTAATTTTTCTACACATTTGGGTTTAATTGGTGTTATTTTCGGGCCAATTAGAAGCCCATTAACTATAAATGGGTCGCGTATAAAAATTTTAAATCAAATTGTCAGTATGAGGAATCGAACTGATGACCTTGAGGGTAAAGAACACACTCTACAACCATCTGAGCTACTTGAACTTATTGATTTTACTTTCCAAATGACATATATAACAGTTTCGGTTTAAGTTCGGATTTTAAAAAAAAATTGAAAACCGATCCGAATCCAAACAAATCCGAACCGATCCGATCCGATAAACGACCGGATTCTAAACGGATTTTATATAGCCCAATCCGAAAAATCCGAAATCCGAAAAACCCGATCCGATCCGAACCGAAAATCCGAATGCCCAGGGCTACATGAAAGGGAAACACAGTATGACGATTGTACACGGTTTGCATTCACTAACAAAAAAAAAAAAAAAAAAGTAAATGAATTAAAAAATGCTTGAAGCCCTGTAGTTATTGATATTCTCTGACAACCCTTTTATTTTTGTTTGGTTTAAGTCTTAAAGATGATAATAATGGTTTTGACAATCTATAAATCTATTTAATTTCGATTTTGTAGCTAAAAATAAATATTTTCTTATAATGTACTGTGTAGTTTAATAAAGAAAAAGAAAGCTTAATTTAGTATTTTTCTATATATCTGATTTCAGAAATTATTAATTAAGCCTTAGTATAAGGAAACGGAAAACCCCAAATTCTATTTTAAAAGCAAAACTTCTATATAAATTCAAGGCAATATAATTATTTTGTTTTCCCTTAACAATCACCAGAGCTCATAGTTTCCTTTCAATGATGGGAACTTTGATGACTATGAAAAGCTTACCTTATACGTGGGAGATCTTGATTCTTCAACTCCATTTTACTTCCAAATTTTAAAAAACAAAGTATTCTACTACCAATTGCATGTGTTTGGACATTATTCGATTTTTATTCTTTCTAATATAGTAATATATATGAACACATTATGATTTGCTTATGTGTATATATATAGCCTTTTCATTTTATTTAAAATACGTATCAACATCTGTGAAACCTTCATTAAGTGTTTGAACATGAACACAATAGAAATCCTTATATACAAACTATTAAACCAACACAACGATTTGTCTTAAAAAAAAAAAAACTAGTAAAGCAATATAATCTTTACCCATAATAAACCAATCTCGTAAAGCCAGAAATTTGTGGGCTTCCATCTCAAATTTGTGTATTTTGTAATCACAATTATCTTCACTGAATAGTTTGAGGAAAATAATGGTTCATCATATTTCAACTCCGAAGGATACGACACATCTAACATGCTTTCAAAACAACATTGATTTTTATTCAACAAAATTATTTGCTTAATGACTATGAAAAATTAAAACTTGTATTTTTAACCCACTAAAATCAGTTTCTATTTTTTCATTATCCGTATTAGTTTTATTTTAATACCATCATTTACAAAGTGATTTGTTAGAAATAAGCTTCTATGAGTATCTCATCTCCATCCACATATATAAACTAGATATGTGTTATTAAAATCATATAAGAAAAAAATGTAGAGTAGGAAAGATGGTTGTCAACATAAATTGTCAGTTTTCATTTCACTAACGATCCACTTATTAAAAAACAATTAAAATATATTTATATAGTTATTATTTCGTTTTTTTTTTTTTTTGAGAAATTCTTCATGGGTTTTGCGGATGAAAGTGCTCTAAGTTTGCCCACATGAGATTTGAAACAAACAACTAATGAGATTAGATAATATTTTCTAAATCTTCATAATTTTTTACATTAAAATATTTATGAAAAGGAAAAAAATAACATATGCAAATAATATATTTGTATACAGTATTAAGGTAGACTAGAATACATAAAAATAAGTGTAAACTAGAATACATAAAAATAATCAAGCATTATTAGTGTCACTAACTTATAGTCTTTTTTATGAGTTTACTCACATCTGTTTGTAATGATCTTAAATATCCAATTATAATTAGCTATCTAATTAAAATTTCATATTAAAAAAATACAAATAATTAAGGAAACAACAAAAATCCACATAGGATTTAAACATCCAATCACAACAAAAGAAAATAAGTTTAATTTTTATCAGTAAGTTTGATTTTTATTACTTTTAAATATTAAAATACATAAAAATGAAAATAATATATAAAAACAAAAGAAATATAAACTTTTTCTATTTGAAATAGTTCATTAGTTTTTTATTGGGATACTTAAAATAATTCATATTAATCTCACTAAGTTAATAAATATTTCATTTGATAAGTTTATGCATCTACTTGTGAGTCATATTGTAGGGGAGGATGGTGTTTAAGTGGTTTCCATATGCCGGATGGGCGGTGTTGGGAAAACCATTTAGCTAGACAAATTTTTCATAATAAGACGATGCAGCGTCATTTCAGTGGATTCGCTTTGGTGTTTGTTTCACAGGAGTGTAGACAAAAGCATGTGTGAGCGGGTGATGTTATATAGAGCTTTAGGCCGAAAAATGAGGAACAGAGGATTTTGGAGATGACAGTGTCTGGACTCGAAGATGAAATGTTTGATTGTCCTTGATGACATTTGGAGCAGTGCAGCTTATATGTAGAAAATGTTGGAAGAGATTCAGGTTGATGATTTATTGGAAGAGATTCAACAAATGCGCTCAAAAATTGTGGAGGGTTACCGTTAGCTTTGAAAACTCTTGGAGGGTTGTTAGCTACAAAACGTACTGCTTCCGGGTGGAGAAAGAGGTACACAACAATATTGGATCTCATATTGTAGGAGAGATTGGTGAAAATGGCGGCATTGGTAGTTTGGTATTCAGTGTGTTATCTTTGAGTTATGAAGATTTACCTTGTCATTTGAAGCACTGCTTTCTTTACCTTGCCCATATCCCGGAAGATTATGAGATACAAACACATAGTTCAATTACTGGGTCGCATAAGGAATAGTGATGGTGCATAATGAAGAGACTACTATTGTAGATGTAGCTGAGGATTATTTGGAGTTGGTTAAAAGGAGTATGGTATTAGTGGGGAAGAGGAACACTGTGACATCAAGAATTGAATCTTGTCGTCTGCATGACATTGTTAGAGAGTCTGTTTATTTAAAGCCAAATAACTGAATAAGAGAATTAATTTCATACAATTTTTCAATGCTCAGAGCCTTGTCACGAATGCTACTAACGCTCCATCACCTGCTGTATCCACCAACAGATCACGCAAACTCGCTGTACATTTGGTTGACGAAAATGAACCTAGTATACAGATTCAAAACCCCAAAGCAAGGACCCTTTTGTATATGACTAGATATTTCAGTTAACCCTGAAGAGGAAGTTTTACCTTTGTCGCTCGGTGCATCACTGAAACAGTTGGAGGAGTTGATGTTATACAACAAAAGAAACGGCCAGGCCGAAGCCGTGAAGATTGATGCAGGAGCCTTTGTTTCAGGTTTTGTAAAACTCAACCAGTTAACTTTAGATATAAAGATATATATATAAGTTACCTAATGAACTTATACCTAATGGAATTTTGTAACCAAAAATGTCATCAATAGCAACCTACTCAACATCTTATTGACTAATGATCCAAAACCAATTAAGTATTTCGTCTAGACAAATCAAATACCTTCTCTTATCATATCCATCCATCTATACATCCGATTCAGTTTTCTAGAATCAAGCAATGTGCACTTCCTTCTCCCTATACAATCTTGTTGCATAGATACTTTTTTCTGAATTTGTATTTCAATTTAGCTTTTCGGATAGTGTTGCTATGAGATCTTCCCGAGCTTTCTTTAAAGCACTTGGGAGATTTTCAGGCTTTCTGCCGCCTGCTTGAGCGAAATTGGGCTTTCCACCACCTCCTCCGCCACACAGCTTAGCTATGGGGCCAATGAATCTCCCTGCTTGAACTCCTAGAGAGACTACTCCGGGACTAAATGCAGCAACTAAACTAACCTTGTCTTTTTCTGGAGATGATCCTAGTACCACAGCTACTGGATCTTCCAATGTGCTTACCAAATGCTCAGCTGCACTCTTTAATGAGTCAGCATCAGTGTCATCCATCGACTCAACGAGCACTCTGAAGAAATTAAAACATTCACAGGAAGAACTTTAGTTGATATTATAACGTTAGATCATGTGTCAAATTCTCTGAGCATAATTATCATACAAATCATTTATAGCAGGAAACAATAGATTTGGATACCTTATAGCCTGTGAAGTTCCTACTGTATATGCTTTGTTCGATATGACAGATGCTTTATAGACCGCTGCTTTTGAACGCAAGTCTGAGGCTTCTTTTCTAGCAGCACGCAGTTCCTCTAGAAGATTTTCCACTCTGCTTGTAACATCCTCTGCTTTCACCTTCAGATTAGACCACAAGACAATTATATATGTCAAAAGTAACTACTACCCTTGAAAGCATCAAATATGATACTGGTTGACAAAAGAAGCAAATGTGATAATAATTATTCGGAGAAAGGAAAACTCTCTAGAAGCGGAATACCTTGAGAGTCGAGCATAGACGTGTCATTTGAGAATCTCGTGAGTTTATGTATTCAATGAATGCTTCACCTGCAACCGCTTCAATACGTCTGATTCCAGATGCAATGCCCTGTTCTGAGATAATCTTGAAACCTCGTATCTCTGCAGTATTGCCAACATGAGTGCCACCGCAAAGTTCCATGGAGACACCAGGGACTTCTACTACACGAACCTGCGATTGATGTAAGGGTCCTATTGAGGTCAAGCCAAATCAACTTATAACCAAACTGTAACACTTTATACACTAATGTAGTTCTCATAATTCAGGCTTCACAACTGTCTTACCTCATTTTCGTCATATTTTTCCCCAAACATTGCAATTGCTCCAGCTTGTTTTGCATCAGCAAGAGGAAGGACCTTTGTTTCAAGACGTGTAGCATCCCCAATCCACTTATTGATGAGGCATTCGATTTCCTCAAGCTCGTTAGCATGCAGGGAGCGATTAAAATTGAAATCGAATCTGAGGCGGTCAAAAGCTACTAATGAACCAGCCTGTGATGTTTCTTGTCCTATTACTTTCTTAAGTGCGGATTGCAGCAAATGGGTGGCCGTATGGTGAACCTGGAAAGTTAACAAAAAGGATCAAGAATTTGAAAAGGAAAGAGGTAGTTGGGGATATTGGAATGTAAAATGACTTTTAAATGTACCTTCGCTCGTTGCCTTAAGTCTGCATCTACTGCTGCTTCCACCTCCTTGCCAACTTCGAGAGCTCCACTTTTTACAATGCCCTTGTGAACAAAAATTTTAAGAGACTTCTGCACATCACTTACCTCAACAACAGCTTTCTCTTGGTTCCCATCACTGCTAACATAAAGAAAACCATGATCAGCAATTTGACCTCCTGATTCAGCATAGAATGGAGTTCTGTCCAGCAAAATCTCTACATCACTGCCTTCAGAGACCCTTATCACTGGCTTCCCATTCACCAAAAGACTTTTTACAACAGCACGAGCAGAGAGACTGTCATATCCAAGGAACTCAGTGTCTGCAATATTTTTCGTGATGTCAGCATCGTCTTCAACTATCAGTTTTACAACATTGTGAGCAGCTTGAGATTGACGCCTTTGATTATCCATTTCCACTTCAAAACCTTTCATATCTATATTGACTCCACGTTCTTCAGCAACTTCTGCTGTTATCTCCACAGGGAAGCCATATGTGTCATACAAAAGAAACGCATCTTTCCCATCTAGACAAGGCTTATTCTTAGTTTTATCAGCAACTGACAGCGCATCGTTAAGCTTTTGGTCAAGTAACTTTTCTCCTCTTTCCAGGGTTTTCTTAAAGTGAAGTTCCTCTTGTCTAATCTCCTCAATGATGCGTGGAGCCTTTAGTTTTACATCTGAGTCAATATATGTGCTCAATTCTATCACCTTTTCAGCAACTGTTGGCAAAAACGCTCCCTTTGAATAACCATTTCTATCCCCATTTATTCCGAGAGACTTCCCCTTCCGAACTGCCCTTCTTATTAGCCTCCTTACTACATAACCTCTGCCAATGTTTGAAGGCGAGACACCGTCTGATATGAGATAGACAACTGCACGCATGTGATCTGCAATCACTTTTAGACTTGTCTTTGCCTTGTCATTTGCAGAGTCGTATGAGATATTCGCCAACTCTGAGATCTTCGCAATGATCGGATATATTAAATCTGTCTCGTAGTTGTTTGGAACCTTCTGAAGGATTTGAGCCATACGTTCTAAGCCAAGACCAGTGTCTATGTTCTTCTGTTTCAAGGGCTCAAGCAATCCATCTTCCGTCTTGTTATACTGCATGAAAACCAAATTGTAGAACTCAATGAATCTGGTATCATCCCCGAGATCAACATCTTCATCATAACCTCTCTCGGGATAGAAGTCATAGTATAACTCTGAGCATGGACCACAAGGACCAGTTGGTCCACTGGTCCAAAAGTTGTCAGCTTCACCCATTCTCTTTATGTGCTCAACAGGCACACCAACAACATTCTTCCAGATTTCAAAAGCTTCATCATCGTCTTCGTAAATGCTAACCCAAACTCTATTAGCAGGTATCCCAAACTCTATAGTTGATAGCTCCCATGCCCATCTTATCGCTTCTTTCTTGAAGTAATCACCAAAGCTAAAGTTCCCAAGCATCTCAAACAAAGTATGATGCCTGGCCGTTTTGCCAACATTCTCCAAATCGTTGGTACGTATGCACCTTTGCGCAGTGGTTGCACAAGGAACCTGTCTAGGTACCTGCATCATTTCAAAAAGTCCCACCAATGTTAAAAGGAATAGTCTCTAAATGCAGGAAAAAAAAAGTAGTGGTTTGGCTTGAACTGTTGTTTATACCTTTCCAAGGAAGATAGGCTTAAACTGAAGCATTCCAGCAATTGTTAATAAGACAGTAGGATCTTCTGGCACAAGAGACGCACTTGGAAGCACTTTATGCCCACGAGATGCAAAGAATTCAAGAAAACGCCTCCGTATTGAGTCTCCACTAACGTCATTGGACTGACAATCCTCCTTAGCGTCCTCAGACACCGGGTGTACTGACACTGAAATCCACATAGTAAAGACAATTTCAGTCCCCAAAATTCAATAGAAGAGAAAAAAACAGATTATATGGAAACACAATAAGTGCAAAAACCTGATGAACTCTTAGGCGACTGAGTTGATCTGGGAAGCAAGATAGAAGGAGAAACACCTGTAGAGGTTCTGGTAACAAAACCTGCAAACCACAATATAAATAAATTAACGAATACAAGAAGAGAGAGTGAGCAAAGCTCAAGAACATTATATATATATCAATCAAATTAGCGTGTGTGCTCTCTCAAGTTTCAAACAAGTTTTACTAAGTTGTGCTGAATCATAGAGGACACTGAAAACAAGCAATCGTAAAACCAAATTATAAAGATTTATACTTTCTGAAAATCCCTTGGAGCCCAGTTAATTTCAATTATAATAATCATGTACAGATTAAGATAATGACAATTTCATGGATACGAGCCCAGAATTCAAATTTCCCACTAATTCATCTAGGTTATGAGTTTCTAACACTAAATCCTCACTCCCTTCAATTAATCAATGATGATTATATAAAAAAAAATAGATTGCGAAAAAGGGAGAGAAGAACCGTACGCTTAGAAACGAGAATACAACAAGGATGCGAAAGCAAGATTGGTCTAAGAGGAACATCGAAAAGGTTTACTCTGGTCAAATTCATCGAGAGTGTGTGTTTCAGACAGAACAAGAAGAAGAAGATACAGTAATGGCTGTGAAGCTTTTTTTTTTTTTTTTTTTTATCTTCTTCTTTGTGGTTTCAAAAAATTTGATTAATCAATCAATTGTTTTTTAATTTGCCTTTCAATTGTTTTGTTAAATCTAGTCGTTGAGGTTTAAGAGGGGGGGAATCGTAAAATACCTTCGTCATTAGAGGAGGAGAGAGTTTATCTCCCATTGTAGCAAACAAAGACAGCGACACCTTAAGATTGTGTCATCAGGGTTATTTATTTGACCTCAGATTAATTTAATTATTAATACGTACCAATCCATATACAAGGGAGTTTCTTCCATTTATTCTAAAGAGAAACATACCGCTTTTGATCTCAGATTTTTGAAACACCTAGAACCGAATAGTAATCCTAGAGTTGGACACAATCATTAAAAAAAAAAAGCAAATCAAGATCATAATAAGTAGAGAGAAGCTGAGATAAAACACATTTTGGAAAGGGAAGAAAATAGGAGCACATACGGCATCAGCTCTAACAGTGAAACGAAGGATGCATATTATATAAGATGAGAGGCTGAATGATTCTTATTAGATGGAGAGATTACATTATATAGTAGGAATACAATAGAGATTAGGGATCTATCATTTACAATACTAGCCTTTCCATTCTACATATTACTGGACATTCCCGTCATTGACAAGAAAGGCAAGGACCCATGTGAGAACATACTACTCGACTTTGAAGCTCCCAAACAATTTATTTGGTTCATGGAACTGCAAGGTTGTGAAAAACGAAACCTTTGATGCTATTTCAGATTATACTTACTATAATTCTTCCTAGAACTACCCTCCTTTTTTCTCGATTTCCAAGAACACTCATAAAACTCTCAGTCTAGAAATCACATAACACTAACTTTTAATAACAATTCTCTACGAAGACTAAAGAAGTGAAAAGTGAAGAAACGCTTTGGTAATTCTCGATGATCACGGGTGGACATACTGAACAACCTTGGCTTTGGTAATCATGGACTTGCCTATTATCATTCACGAAGATCATACTTACCGATTCTTAGTAAGCTTGGACCAATAATAGAGAACTCGAGCTCAACAACAAAATTCTTGACATGGAGGTACCAGTCCAAACCGACCAAATCCTTTATTTTTCATGTTCTTTTCTATTACCCAAAAATCGAACTCAGGAACAAAAACTCAATTTCATTCAAAAGAACAGAATTGCTCAACCAAATGAACTATATACTATATCAACGATACATCCTAATGACACCTGTATTCAAATTGATTCATTTAGTAGTACATGAATGAAACTATGAAAATGAGTTAAAAAGTCATTAAATCTCATCTCTTAAAACATATATATATATAAACACATTCCCCAAAAGGCAAAATTGGGAGGTGAAACGTTATCATGATGATCTCTCAAAAAGACCTTTGACATATACCATGCCTTTCTCATTAAACTGAAGCTCCTTCCTCATTTCTTCAACTTGAACATCATCTCCTTGAACCACAATCTCATCCAATCTCCCTTTTGGTCCCACCATCATCTTCACCTTTATCTCCTCTTTCCTAGACGCCTTTTTCCAGTAATACACTCCTCTGCAACACACACACACACACAATCATCACCATTTCATTGACAAAAACACAGTCTCAGAGAGACAGAGAGAGAGAGAGAGGGCTTACGCGAGTGGACTGAGAAGGATGATGAAGAACCAATTGTTTCCAAAATCAGGAACTGTAATGGTTAGAACAAGACCAACACTTGCTAAGCTTATACATGTACAAAACGTAAGCAGAGCAGCTTGTCCTCTACTTGGAACCATCTTCCCTTCAAACCTTTTTAATCAGAATCCCACAACAATATCAGTAACACAACTAAACACACAAAAAAAACCCCAATCGAAAATTCGAAAATTTTTTGTAGCTTACGTGATCGTCTCTCCTCGATCAGTAATGTTAAAGTTCTTCCTTGAGAAGAAAGATAGAATCTCTCCAGCTACTTGCTTTGGTTCCTTCTTGACTTCATTAACAACAAACGTCTTTCTCACTATCTGCAAATCCCCAAATTGGATTCAAGCTTAATAAACACCAAAGAAACTTGTGGTGAAATTTTAGGGTTTTGTATGTAATTCGTAAAGTTCGAACCTTTGATTTAACAGAGCGCTTGATGAGAGACCAAAGACCTGGAACAGAGATAACAAACAAACCCAAAGACGTATAATAGCTAGCCAATGAGTAACCACCACCAGTCTCATCCATTAACAGTAACGAATTAGGGGTTTGTTCCCACCATTGATGAATCTGAACCGCTGAAGAAGAAACAACAGAGAGAGGCTCAACGATCATGGCGGTGACAGCAGAGACTCTGTTTCGCTTCGTGGTCATCCATTCCCGTCTCCGCTGCGGAAGCCCTTTGATTGTTACCTCTCTTGAAGTAACCCATGGACAAGACAACGGCGGAGTAATCAGCTTCGTTGCCATTGTCGAGAGCAGAAAAGAAAAAAGCCTTCTCCTTGGCTAACCAAAAAAGCTTAAACCTTTACAAGATGGATGGGTCTATCCAAAAATCGAGTGGTTCTCATTTTTTCTAATTTTAAAAATAAATATTTGAACGGATTTTAATATTTTTATGACAACAATACATTAGCTCTGTTTCTATGTTGTAAGAATCAAAACTCTGGTTTTTTTACTTGAGCTTTTCAATCAATCAGAATCCAGTACTGTGTGTTTTTTTCTTCTTCTGTATGGTCAAGATCTGGAAGAGTAGATTAGATTTAAAATGAGACCCACCAATTCAATAACCATTTCACCATCTTACAGAAGAACAGTCTTTATCATTAGATCTTCTCTCCCGACATAAAAATCAGACCAAACATGGTTTTGATTTTGCAATCTCTTCAAAGACTGTTTATAGTTCTGTGTGCCCACAAAGGTTGTAGCAAAACTAGCTAGGGACAGTCATAAATAAAATCAGAGAGCTCTGAGTTTTGATTTTTTTTTGACTGAGACCAAAATAAAATAAATAAGACTTGCTTGACAAATTAGTCCAAAGAGTTTTTTTTAATCCAATTGGAATCTTTTGATCAAAAACTTTTGAGACCAACTTGGTTATTATATCTCCTTTGGCAATAAAGGCTATAAAGGCATAGGTAGGTTGAAGCTAAGGTCAAAATCTTTCCCAAAATTGCTACTCTATAGTAAAAAAGTAGCTCTGAGTCTTTCTGTACAAACACAATAATTTGAGTTCTTCAGACAGGGAGTTATCACCTTGTGTTAGTTCAACTGCTACCCAATTGGAATCTTTTGATCAGAACTTATTCAACTAACTTGGCAATAAAGGCTTTGAAGCTAAGTAAGTTCAAAAATCTCCTCAAGATGGTTTACATTATATTTAGAGAGTACAATGTAAGTTTCTACTAGTACAAGAAAGAAAGAATCACACAACATTCCACTCTTTGCTTCCTTTATATCAATAAATAATGTTTTTACAAAAGTTATATTTTCTGCACTCATTGTCAAAAAATAATTGCTGAAAATAACCTCCAAAAAGGAAGTATAAAGGAGGAAAAAAAAAAACAAACAAACGAATAATAATAATAAGCTCAGCTGTTCTTTATACACTTAACACAAAACAGCTGATCAGTCTTCTTCTTCTTCCTCCTTGTAAGTTCTCTGATTGTTTTTATCTCAGAGACCTTACATAATATATATGTATATATATGTAAAAAGATGGTTCCTTTTTTAATCACTTTGAAGCTTTAAAAAGCTGACTTCCAAGAGTAACAGTTGGAGTACCTTCACCCATTACTGTTGTTAAGCTCACTTCCTTGTCCAATATTCTCTCAAGTTCTGTCACAACATAACTCATTGTTGGTCTCTTCTCACTTGAAACATCAACACATCTCAGTGTCAATGTAATAAGCTCCTCAACTCCTTCTGCTGTGTATGTACCTCCTAGTCTCTCATCGATCATCATTGGTATATCCGCGTAATCCTTTAAGTTTTGCATCTGCAACTCTCAGTGCATACAAGTGAGATTACATTGGCAGCATTATGTGATCTGGATTTTGATTTCAGTTCAGTTTAGAGTGTGAGTACATACCCATTCAACTAGCGTCTGTGTTGAGCTTGAAGGGGATGGTTCTAATGCTTCTCTTCCACTTACTAATTCCAAGAGGAATACACCAAAAGCATAGACATCACTTTTCTCTGAAAATCTTCTGAACTCTTGAACCCTGCACAATGGGAGGATCTGAAAAACTTGGATACAACAAAAAGAAAAGAGACAAATGTGAGTGAGCCTAAAGGTAACATTTAAATTACTCTGGGGAGAGGAATATCTGATCTGCTACAATGTGTGACGATGTACCCACATCCTCTCTTCCTAAGAAATTACGAACTCCTGCATCCGCAACCTTAGCAATGAAATTTTCATCCACAAGAACATTTGCGGTTTTGAAGTCCTTGTGTATCAATCGAGGACTCAGCGAGTGAAGATGCGCCAAGCCTAGAGATTAACAAAAGGGTATATGCAAAGATCAGGACACAAGCTAGAGCTGACCTCAGATGAGTTTAAATTCTCATGGCTTTTGCATAGGATTGAATACCTTTAGCAGCTCCTATAGAGATTGCAAGCCTATGTCTGAATTCTAGTCTATTTCCAGGTACTTTACCACCAGCTCCTAATTAAAAAAAAAAAAAAAAAAGATCCAAATGATGATCCAAACTCATTTCTTCAAACTGATTAAAATACCAAATGAGAACAACAACATTAATCTCTAAATAAGGACAGAGAGTTACCGTACAGGTGACTGGAAACACTTCCATTAGGAACATACTCGTAGACAAGAAACTGCGTGTTGCTTTCTTGGCAATAACCCAATAGAGTAACAAGATTACGGTGATGGATAGACGATAGATAACGAACCTGAAAGAAACATGTAAGCCAGCCTCATAAGACACTTATTGTTCAAAGACCATAAGCAAAAACACCTAAAGAAGAACATTTTTTTAAAAAAACCTCGTTAACGAATTCTTGAGTAGGAAGACCAGGTCTTTTCTTAATAGCTACAAGAACACCATCTTGAAGCAAACCTTTGTAAACCTCACCGAATTTGCCAATACCTATAAGACTTTTATTAGTAAAACTCTTGGTGGCTTGAGCAAGTTCCTCCATTTCAAACCTTCTAGCTTCTCTCATTGACAACTCAATTGCAACATTTCTTCCTTCTACAAAAAAACACACAAATAGCAAAAGTAATCATTTAGCTATATATCATCATCCAAGAGAAAGTCAATAGAGAGAGAGAGAGAGAGAGAGAGAGAGGGGAATTGGGAAGTGGAGGATGGGATTTGTGACCTTGAGTAGATGGATCAGAAGAGCCAGTCTCAGAAGTTCTAGAAAGATTCTTAGGACGAAAGACACAAAACCAAAGGAGAAAAAGAAACAAAGCAATCAATGCAAGAGCTCCTACAGCACCACCAATGGCAGCTGCAAGAATTGCTGACATTTGGAAAAACAAAACAGCAGCCTCTTCTCTCTCTTTCTCTCACGGATGCTCCAAGTTACTACTACCATGCGATAACCCTGGACAAAGAAAGAATAAAAACAAGAATGTCGGCGAAAAGAAAAGGATTATAGAAGAAGAAGAAGAAGAGACAATTTTAAAAGCAAACAGAGCTTCTTGTTTTAGAGCTAAATTAAAAAAAAAAAAAAAAAAAAGGTGTCAACTTGTAAAAATTGAATTTAAGATTCTTATGTGAAAAAATCAATCAATCAACATGCAGTAAAAACAAAGAAAAAAGGATTCATTAATTAAAATTTTTATAAAAAAAACCTTGACAGATCTCCAGAAAATCTCAACTTCATCGGCGATTTAATATCACAAATTCAACAGTCGATGGACGTGGACGTGATTCCCCACAAGAAAAAATTTCCCACATTCAATGACAGGAAGAAGAGAAAATAAAAATCCTTAAATCAGCAGATTCAAGAAATCAAATTTGGCTTTTCTTTCTAAATTAGAAACACACACAAGCTTGGTGTGAAAATAGAAGAAGAGGAAGAGGAAAGAAACATCAAATCACAGCGCACCGCCGCAGTTTCTTCTAGAACTCGAAGGTAACGAGTAAGAAGAAGAAGAAGAAGAAGAAGAAATGAAGTCTTGTGTCGGAACGCAGACAATGCCGACAGAAAGTGACATTGTTCAGACAACAACAACAACTCTCTCTTCTCTCTCTCTCTCTCTCTTAAGACTCACTCAAAAAACTTTTTTACTTATACTTAACTGAGAATCAACAACAACAACAACAATATGAAGAAGAATCAAAAGTAAGTAACTTTGGTTTTTTTACTATTGTGCAACCACCAAACCCATTTGTTTAATTTCAGAGGGGATACAAAAAAAAAGAAAAAAAGGAAGGAATAAAAAAGGAGAACCTTTGAAGACAAGAGTAGAAGCAAGTGGGGTACTTCGCCAGTTTGCAATTACAGCGAAAGCAAAAACCTTTCTTTTTTCCTTTTTTTTAAAAAAAGGAAGATTCAGAAGGAAGAAAGAAACTAAGACCCGCCGTGTAACGCAGTTTCCGCCGCCGCAAGTTTTTGTTTTCTTAAAAAAAAAAAAAAAAAGAGAGAGAGACGAACAAAAATACCACCACTCTGTCTCTGCCTTCTCTCTTTATTTTACTCCGCAAATCTCTCTGTTTTTTTCTTCTTCTTTTTTTCGCATGTTTTTAATTTCTCCTTTAAATGGTTATTTTAGTACTTTATTAAATGAGTGAGTACTTGAATACTATTAGACTACCTAAAACAAAAGTTGGAATTTTTTTTTTCTAGTAAATTATTAAATAGGCAACCAATGATAGAGTGGGATTTGTAACTCTAGTAGAATATTTATAATTCTTAAGGTTTCAATTTTTTTTTAAAAAGTCAATCAATTACATTTGTATTGGAATCCCTTTTTCTTTCCCTATCCTATTATTCTTATGTTTATTACAAAAAAAAGGATTATGTCATTTGATAGTTTTACATTTTAGTTTAAGATTTTTATTCTTTATTATTTCCACACAGACAAAAAAAATAGAAGATTATTTTGGTAATATGTGAGTTAGTGTCAAAACGTTACGAGAAATACCCTAAAATAGCACTAAATCAAGTTTTATGGACAATTGTAGCACACACTTCATAAATTTCCAAAAAATAGCATTATTTAACACATTAAAATATTTAAAATTAATTTTTAGAATTTGTTTTTTTATGTTTGGGTTCTCAATTTCACATTTAGGGTATAGTTTTGAGAAGTAGGGTTTAGTATTTTGAATTCAGGATTTTAATTTTATAAGATTAATTAGTGCTATTTTTGGAATTTTAGAGATGTTGTGCTAAATTTGGAACAAAAACTTATTTTGGTGCTATTTTTGAGAATCTCCCAAATTTTATTCGGTTTAAACCGTTTAAGACTAACAGAGTAGATTCTTTATTTCCATATAAATTTTATTAGATAGACAGAAAAAATATAAAAAAGGTTGAATTTTAATTTAAATGTTTTATTGGGTAATTACGATAATTATTTAGTCAATGTTTTTGGTGAAATATGGATGTTTACAACTAAATTTCTAAACAAATATTGTGAAACGGTTAAAAAAAATAGATGAGTCAATTTCTTAATTATAAGTTTCTATTAAAACAAGGTTGAAATAATTCATGACTATGTTCATATCAAGAAACAAAAATGCTATTCTACATGTAACTAGTGTTATAACCATTTTGCTACATATTGATAAACTATATGTGTTAGATGATATCAGTGGTTATAATAGATTCTTTGTTGTCACATGACTCACATATCTGACTGCTACTAAAATAATACTCCATCCATTTCAAAATATAGGATGTTTTAACTTAAGCACGCATATTAAGAAGTCTTTACTTTTAACAAGCTTAACCAATCAGAAACAATACTACATAATATAAAATACAAAACTAATCTAAAATTTGCATAGAAACTTGAAAACACTATATATTATGAAACAAAAAAACTTCTTTAAAACATCTTATATTTTGAAACGGATGGAATACTTGAATGCAACATTATCGCAAGAAAAAAAAATGAACTGTTGTTTTAACTTGGGTACTACTAGAAAGTAGGATTAAATAATTAACTTTTTGTGTTATTAATGACAAATTATATCCAGCGAACAAACATTCATAAAATATTCTTTAAATAAAATATTCAACAAACTTCAAAAAATAAATAAAAATAATTTTAAAATGTAGGAGTTGGACCACAACAAAATACTAAAAACATCGACAGAGTGAAAAAAAAAAAAGGTAGGAGGAGGGAGAGGAGAGGGGTCATAAGCCAGCTGTATCGACCATACATTTTTGCTGCTTCTTCTCTGACGCTCTTCCCTTTTCCAAACTCACATTTCCACGATCTGCGTTTCGCGTTTTTCTATGTTTTCTTTTCTTTTTGGTTTTTCAATCTGCGTTGTTTTTTTATTAACGTTTCTCTTGACATTTTTTAATTCTTTCAAACTGTTTTTTTTTAATTATAAAATATATAAAAAAATAGAATTGGAGAAAATTTTGAAATGTAGGAGGACCAATGATTGAAACGGCGGTCGTGGTCATCATGAATAAATCATACAAATTGGAAATGATTGAAAAGTGACTGAAAATAAAAATCAAATCAAATCGCTAGTCTGCACCAACCGCCAAGCTCGATTTTAAAGGCCCATTAAATGAATCATATGGGCCACTCGTTATACGCAAAATAGAATGATGCTTATGGCGGATTTGATTGTGCTTAATTAGAACCGAGATACAAAATACCAACGAACCAAACCGGGACAACTTGGTTTGGTGTTCGGTCTGTTTCCATCACGTTTTGTGTCTTACTATATCTTTTTTTTCCATGCTAAACTTTTTATTTGTAATTGTGAGGTTAGAGGTGTTTTTATCTGGATTTCAATTCATTGTATCTTTATTTATTTGAATGTTTGGTGTATTGAATTGAAGCAAAAACAAATGTTATATGGATTGCCTAGTTTGGTTTAGTATAGCCAAACATTTTACTTTGATTATATCGATTTATATTAGACCAGTTCTTACCCAAAAAAAAACCTGAATAATTTTATGGGTAAGCCCACATTCAATTTATGTTCTCCTAACATTTTTCCTTTGTTGTTACCAAATACAAAGGATCCGACTTTTCATCAAATATAGTTTTCTAAGTCATTGTATTTTATACTATACACAAGTCTTTATTATTTTTATTTGGCAGAGAACCAAAACGTTCACACACATTTTCTCTTTCTTATTTATCTATTAATTTGACACAGACTTTCTCTATTATAATTTACGAAAAAAAAAAAAAAAATAGTTGTCAAAAAAAAAAAAAAAAAAAAAAAAATTACGAAAATCATATATATATATATATATATATATACATACTAGATTAGGCCCGTGTATTAACACAGATATAAGAAAAATATATGAAATTTTAAATTTTATTCAAAATATTAATTTTATTTCATTTGATTTTTTTAACTGGATTTAGAGTTCACACACTCGTAATACAATTTCTTTATATATTACATGATAATAAAATTATATTTAAATTCTATGCACTCAATCCTAGTAAGTAACATTTATAAATTTTCATTTCAAAAAAAATGTACATTGTATCAAATTTGTATCTTACTTAATATTTTTTAAAAAACTAAAAATTAATCAAACATAATTCTCAAAGAAAAAACTGAAAACTAATTTTATCTCATATTTGAAAAAGTAACAATATCTTAAATATATTTGTTTCATATTTTGTAATCTCATACTTAATAGTTTTACTACTTGTCCAACTAATTTTAAATAAAACTATACTAACATTATCATAAATTAAGCAAAAATTCAAAGACACTATTATGAGAAAAATTATTTGCTTATGTAAAGGTGAGTATCTACTACAATCCTTTTTTTTTTTAGATTAATAGTTGACAGTATAATTCATTTAATTATGGTATTATAGTAATTAATTACATAAGCAAAAAAAAGTAATTAATTATATAATTTTTTCAATACTTTTTCTTATAGAATTAGTAATTTAAAATTACAATTAATATTTTTTTATACAAATACAAAATATCTTTTTATATTTATAAATTGTTTAACTTTTTAATTTCTTATAACTAAAAATATTTTAAAACAAAATTTTTGTATAACACATAATAAAATCTTTAATTATTAAAGTTGACACATGTCGCGATCACATGAGTTACTAACTTTGAAAAGCAATGTTTATATAATAACAGAATATTAAATACGCTATCAAATCATTCACCGATTGAAAAACTTAAGAAATTACATTAATTTCTTGTTTTGATTATTTTATTTTTTTGATATTATGTTAATCACTAATTTAACATATTAAATCTTTTTATACTTTAATCAATTTTCTGTATAAATTTCTTTTTGCTATATGATTATAATAAATAATAATTGCAATTAAATTGCAAATATTTTCCTTATTAATTGCACATATTTTCCTATTGAAATTACTAATTTAATAGGTAACTTTCCTATAAAAATTAGTGATAAAAATAGATTTTTTTTGGTTTTATATACTTTTCAAAAATATTAATTGTAATCCTTTTATTTTTAATTTTCCAATAATTATTAAATAAATTTTCTTTTTACATATATCAAAATATTATCGATATACTTGACACATGTCGCGATTATACGAATTACTAACTTTGAAAACTAAGTTTTATATAATAAAGTATATATATCTCAATTAAAAAATTATTGTATTTAGAACTGAACAAAATTTATCATTCATGTCTCTTATATCTTTTGATATGTTGTATGATTAAATCTTTTGATTTTTTACTTATTTGATAATTGGATAATTATCAATAATACTACCTTTGTAATTTTTATTGTGTATTTTTCCTTGCTCATAAGAAAAAGTCACCCTTGAAAAAAATTAGAGCATTTTTATATCACAAGTCACCAACCATATATCTTACTTTCAAATTGTTTTCGGTTGGCATTGGTTCAATGTAATCTAAATTCACGAAATTTCATTATAAGCAATATCATGATTCAATCCTTCACGTCCGTTTTGTAAGGTTAAATATATCAGTCTCCAATTTTTTCATATTTAGATAAAAAAACTTTAGCAACATATACGGTAATTTTTTTAGTCTTACTTTTATTCTCTCTACAAGTCAATTTTTTTCTGGTGCTCTAAGTAGTAAGTATCACTAAGAGTTTTTCTACACAAATTTTATCGTTAGGAAAAGTATCGAAAGCAAATGATGTATATTTATATTTGATTGCAATGCATAATTTTTTTTTTTTAATTTTTTTTTGAGTAAGCTCAAAAGAAGACTTACATTCTTGACACTTGTTTTTGGTACAATAGGTCAATCGTTCTGACATATTATGTACTATCATATCAAACTTATAATTCCCTTTCTGAAAAATGTTGGTATCTCCTCTGTATTTAAAGAAATTGCTGTAAATCGTAACCCTGCGGAGAAAAAACATTGGATCGGCATTCTTGAGTGATTGAGTGATGTTATCAAATATAGTATGCGTCTGATCTATACTCTCTAAAGGTGTGGTATCAATTTCCCTAAACATACTCACGCCGTAATTCCTATCTAAGGAATCCCGGTGATCCGTCACAGAAGTGACATCGGAGATATCCATATCAACCTTAAAAGAAAGAAAAAACCAAAAAATAAACAAACATTAATATACCCTAGTTTACAGTGACAAATCTATCATATGAAACATTTTTTTTTCTTTCTTGTTCGTTGGATTGGCAGACAGTCAGTTATAAATCAAAACATGTTGTTGGTACTGGTTCCTTAAGCATGGTTTTCCAAGTAAGTTAATTTAACATCCATGATGTTCTTTCTATTCATTTGGCTCCATTCTCGGCACATTTATGTTTCCTTCTGATAGGCTAGGCTAAATGTATGCCATCAAGAAGGTTCTTCAAGACAAGTGGTACAAGAACAGGGAGCTACAAATAATGGAGATGCTAGACCATCCCAAATTCCCAATGTCGTTGCCTTAAAGCATAGCTTCTTGTCAAGAACAGACAATGAAGAGGTTTATTTGAATCTTGTACTTAAATTTGTGCCTGAGACTGTCAATCGTGTTGCAAGAAGTTATAGTAGGACGAATCAGCTGATGCCACTAATATAACCTATATACCTTATCAGGTAACTATTTTCTGGATTTGAAATTTTCTATTATTTTTTTGTGTAGATTTTCTGTTTTTTTTTTTTTTTTAAAGAAAAGAAAGGTGAAAAAGAACGAGTGGTTTATATTATAGTTAATAAAAGAATTGAATGCTCTCTTTCGTCAGCTGCTCTCTCTCTCTCTTAAAATTGTCTCCGGAAAAAGCTCAGCTTTCTCCTTCTTCCCATATGGCTAACAAACCAAAACCGTTCCTTTCCTTTTTCATTTCTCTTAGTTTTTTTTTTTTTTTTTTTGTTTCCGGTTGTGTTTTTCAGCTCCTTGGTTCTTCAGTTCCGGGTTCAGATAAAATCATAAAAATTGAATCTTTTATCGAACAAGATGATTCGCCATGGAAGCAAAACCTATGATGACACCAACAGATAAAGACAGGATTTTTTTCACAGCTTAGGGGACCTCTGCATTTTCTCTGTAATTGCTTCTTCTTCTTCTCGATTTTTTCAATCTTACAGAGAATTTTTTTTTTTTTTTTTTTTTTAATTTGGGGTTCACTCTTTCAGGTTTTGATCAAAAATGTCGAATCTTGCAGCAAGAACAGGACGAGACCATCAACGTTATGACAACAACTTCCGTCTTGTTTCTGGGTACTTAATCCTTTTCTCTCACCTTTCACTTTCATGCGGGGTTGACCTTAATTTATGCTTTGAAATCGTTCTTGATTGATATGATGTGATATAATGTGTCTGGTTTGTTCAATTCAATTTCAATATTGGAAATCTAAAACGACCGTAACTCATGTGGTGACAGATGCATTCCATATAGACTGGTGAAAGATGATGAAGACGAGGGCTTAACAAGTCTTGACTTTGAAAACAAGCTTGAAGTTCTTATGGTTTCATCTCCTAATCGTCACGATCTTGTTTTCCCAAAGGTCTTGATCCTTCATTTCTTGATTTTGATGCATCATGTTGCCACTATATGAAAAAAAAAAAAAAAAAAAGTGTTGTTGTATGAATCTGTTATTTGTGTTATTGTTCAGGGAGGATGGGAAGATGATGAGACTGTTCTTGAAGCTGCCTCTCGTGAAGCCATGGAAGAAGCAGGAGTTAAAGGAATACTAAGAGTTAGTTTCCCTGTTTCAACACACAGACTTTATCGATAGCTCTGAGAAAGCTTTTTGTATAGATTTAGATTGAGTCTGTCTTTTGGTGTGTTTCTTTAGGAAGATCCATTAGGTGTTTGGGAATTTAGAAGCAAGAGTAGCAGTATGGAAGCTGATTGCTGCTTAGCTGGTGGATGCAAAGGTTATATGTTTGCGTTAGAAGTGAAGGAAGAACTTGCGACATGGCCAGAGCAAGAAAACCGCGAGAGGAGATGGGTAAAAAAGCGCAAAATGTTGCTTCTCTTTGTGTCGTATTACATTATAAACAACTCAGATATGTCATATACTGAATAAGGGGCTTGTTTGTAACAATGTACAGTTGAATGTTAAAGAAGCCTTGGAGCTGTGTCGGTATGAGTGGATGCAGAGCGCTCTTGAAGAGTTTCTAAGAGTAATGGCAGAAGAAGGAAGCACAAAGGAAGACTTTATTGACATTTCCAGCATTTCAAATAGAGGAGAGCGGCAAATTGATCCTCAGTACTGCTCTGTAGACTGTAGTTAATTAGTTTCGTTTCTCTAGGCTTATCAAACTTCTCAATTGTAATATATTATTGAAAGCTTCTTCTGTAAACAAAGTTAAGACATGATGAGAAGCAAATGGTTTAAGACCCTGTGACTTGAATGTGTTTCTCAAAAGTAAAAAGACAAACATATTAACTCATAGGATCCGTTGGTTTAGATGCTCTCTGAAACAACCAAACACACGAGGGACAAAAGATTTTGAAACAGTAATCTCACATGCCAGCATCTCAGACTAAGTAGGAACCCTTTCACCACAGAAAAGGCATTCGCTTGGAACATTTTACAAGATTAGTCCAGTTCCCAGTGATGCAACTAAATGGTTTGAATGTGACTAAAACAGGAATCAGGAGGTATCATCGGAGTTTTTGTAATGAGGATAATGGTAGTTCACCATCTCCAGATACTGAATCTCCCTCTTGATTTGGTTACCTTATTCCTTCTTTGCATTATCTCTACTCATTGCTTGTCGTGTGATTTAATCTTGATGTTGATGCTAATCCTTCTTCTAGGTACGGATAACTAAATGTAGAATATAGACAATATTGTTTCTTTGGACTCTTTCCTTATCATAACTAAAAGAATTTAGCCACATGACATGATGATATACTAGATCAATACAAGAGAAAAGCTAAGAATAAAACCTCTGGATCAAAGAATATCATGAATCCTTCCCAAGTACTTTAACTCTACTGTATTCACCAGTTGCAGTATCAAAGATCTTACAGAATCACCAAAGCATCCCTTGAAAGCTACTATGATCAACATACAGGGATTCAGAAACTGCAAAAAGAGGGGGAAAATATTACAGATAGAATGGCCAGAGGCTATTGGTTTTCTTACCAATAGAAAGCAATCATCCATCAACCTGGAGGAGTCTCAGCGTCTGAGCCATTCCTTGAAACATGATTGCATTTTCTCGCGATTATCAGCATTTGCATTGTTCACTGTCGGAATAATCTTATCTGGCCTTAAAAACTGCGTAACAATGGAATCAGTTAATGCTACAAGACGTGTAAAACGTATCGAGGACAGACAAGGATAAGAAAATAACAACTTTCTTGGTACACACCTGAACAAACTCACGAAGTTCTGTGAAGCTTGAATGCTCACTATATGGAACACCTAGAAAGATAAATAATTACATATCATTGAACCTCATGATGATACTTAGAGCTATGTGCATAACATATCACTGAAGCTCATACAGAATATGCATTACAAAAATCAAACTCACCGTAAATGGTGATTTTTCCCCTTGATGTTGGTTTTATTAGATCAAGGTGCTCGCCTATTTTCTCCGAGTAAGTCCAACCTGAAAACAAACTTTACTTTTTTAACCAATATTGTTCGAACAATTTTTTTATTTTTAAATGTAAAGCAAGAAATTCACCTGTGGGCCTAAATGCCAAAACTGCTCCATACTGTTCTCTATAATTCTTCAAGTGTTCATCGAGTCTCTTCAGAAATGATGAATAGAACAAAGATAAGATAATGAGAGGTTGACATGGCAACTATACAGAATAATACTTGAGATAAGCACAGAGAGATACTTCAACTTTCAGTGATGACATAGGCAAAACATGAAGACATGTGGTTTTCCCATCTGTACAAAGATTCTTCGAGATATCATCCCAACCAAATGATTGCAGGATCCTTCTTCTTGAAGCATTGGCAAATATCTTAACCTATAAACCCCACAAAGTTAGCACATGGAAGTCCATAAAAGATGGCTAAAAGAAAAGAGAATTTCTCCAGGAATTTATACCTCAAGAGCTTTGGAAATAGCAAGATAAACACATTCTTTCCCAATGCTATAAGAACCAACCACAATCAGAGTCTTCGGTTGCTTCCTGAGGAAATCCTTTGTGATTCTCACAACATAACTTAAGACATCTTCTTTTGAGGGGAACCTACACAACAAAACCATTAAAAAGGATGGATCAAACATTTACGAGCATGCTCCCTCAAACCCATCATGAGTTCTAGTATTCAAAAGTTCTTGCTCTCACTTGTATCTAGGATTGCAATATGTTGTATCCAAATACAGAACATGAACTCGTTGGTTATAGAGGAGAGGATGAATTTGCATCTGTTTGGAAGCCCTGAAATCTCCGGTATGCAGATAACACGTTCCATCTAAGAGACGAAAGTGAATAAGAGCAGCACCAGGGCAATGATTAGCTTCAATCAAAGTGACTTTGATTCCATTAATAGTGTATTCAACGTCTAGCTCCAATGGATGAATAAACCTACACACAGAATTCACCACACTGAAAATTCAATTCAAAATTTGTAGGAAGTCCTTATAGAGACATAGATAGCATTAGCAAATAGCAAAGAGCTTACGAGGGATCGACAGATAGACTAAGTCTAAGAAGACGACTAGTGAGAGAGGAGCAGTAAATAGGACCATGAGACCAAGCTTTAGTGAGACCAATGTAATGATCAGCGTGAAAATGAGTAAGGAAATAAGCAGAGCATCCTTGAACACAACCATATCGAAACGCATCCACAGTGAACGGTGTTCCTACATAAAATCACACACGAATTTCACGAAATTGGCAAAGAGAGAAGACGACTAAGGGATATGAATGCGAAGAAGAGGGAAGACCTGGTAGTTTCTTATAAAAAGGACATGGTCTAGGCGAGTCATTGCTAAACAAAGAGTGTCTACGCCTCTTTCCAAGACTAGTATTCGTCTTTTTCGCCGAAGTAGAAGCAGGTGAAGTGGTATCAGGAGAAGGCTTTTGTAAACCCCAAATCTGAAACAAGTCAGTTTGTTTCATCTTCTTCGTTGTATCAGGAGAACTCTCTTGTAAACCCCAACTCTGAAACAAATTCGATTGTCTCATCTTCTTCTTATTCTTCTCAGAAGAAACAACCACCTCTTCATCTTCTTCTTCCACCAAACAAGACCAATCAGAACCAGCCTTATAGAAATCAGACGCAAAACCCTCTTCGTCTTTAACATCGTCGTCGTAGAACACAAAACCCTCTTCTTCTTCTTCATTTACACCGTCGTTGAAACGAGAACCAAACCAGTCGTCGTCCTCTTCATCAGAAACCTCCATCTTTTTTTTTCTCTCTCCTATGAAACTAAAAGGTCCAAAAGAGTCAATTTTGACTCGCACCCGCCAAAGGTCGCTTCTTTTTGGCCATTGAGTGTCTCTCAACGAGAGAGAGAGAGAGAGAGAGAGAGAGAGTAAAAATGGTAAAAAGCCCAAAACAAAACGTGAGGAGCAGCAAGAAGACAGATTTAAACACAAAAGGGCCCAACCACTAACGTCATTTTTGTATGATCAAAATCGCATAGTCGTGGTCGTCGTCTTCTTCTTCTTCGTTGTTCAAACCCGTCACCGTCGTTTGGAAGCTTTATCGGCAATTGGGTCTTCCTTACGAAAAATCAAAACTTTTTTAGAATTTTCAATTTTTGGGGGAAAGATCCAATTTTTATTCCTTTTAGTCGACGCCATTTTGGTTTGGTAAAGCTTAAATCCCATTTTCATAAAAAAGGAAAGAAAAAAAAAAAAAATAGTTAATTTTTGTTGTTTTCTTTGTTGGGAGAGGAGGACTTTGTAAATCTGCATCTTCTGTTAGAATCGATCTGGATCTGAAGCTTCTCTCTATCATCGGTCTCTTCTTCGCAGGTTTTGCCTCCCTTTTCTCTTCTCTATGCTAATAATCTCCGTAAACCCTTGTTTCAGTTTTGATCTCTGTTTCAATTAGATCAACGATTGTCCCATTGCCTTATCAAAGCTGCAAGCTTTGGGTTTGAAATCAATCAAAATAGCCCCTTCTTAGGTTTCTGCTTCTTTCTTTGTAGGTTTTGAAGGCTTAAGATTCATTCATATGAGGAGGGCCTGAGCTAGTTGATTCTTTCAAGTTTACAGCTTTAGATGATCTCTAATTGAGCAAGTCTGCATTCTTTTTTTTTTTTTTTTTTATTAATCATGGGAGAATGGGTCATCGGAGCTTTCATCAACATTTTTGGAAGTGTTGCTATTAATTTTGGCACAAACCTTCTCAAATTGGGACATAATGAGGTCTGCATTTGCCTCAGCCACCCACTGTTTGATTGCATTTTAATCTCGTGAAGCTTATATAGACTTTGTGTGTTTTATCTATCAGAGAGAAAGGTTAGCTCTACAAGATAATGGCGGAGGGAAGATGCCATTGAAGCCAATTATACATTTTCAGACATGGAGAGTTGGTATGCTCTCTGGTCTTGAAACCTTTTTCTCCCCTTTGGTGTTTATATGAAGCTAGTTCTGAGTCCAATGTTGTTTGAAATTTACAGGGATCCTAGTCTTTCTTCTTGGGAATTGCCTCAATTTCATTTCGTTTGGTTATGCTGCTCAGGTAAAATTGATTTGTTCTACACTGCCTACTTGCGTGAGTTGTAAAATTTCGTTGATTGCGTTATTGTTTCTCTTTGGTTTTCTTACCTTGACGCACTCTCTTTTGCAGTCCCTTCTAGCAGCTCTTGGATCCATTCAATTTGTATCCAACATAGCATTTGCTTATGTTGTATTGAACAAAATGGTGACTGTCAAGTATGCAAACAACCTCACTGCAATTTTTTACCATGCATAACCGATTTATTAAGTCTCTGCTCTTCTAATATCTTTGGTATGCCTTGGTCACAGAGTACTCGTTGCTACAGCCTTTATAGTCCTTGGAAACGTTTTCCTTGTAGCTTTTGGTAATCACCAGTCACCAGGTAGCTATTCTTGAACAGATAGGTTTTGGTCTATCGTTTTTTCACAAAGCGTGACCTAATGTATGTCGTCTGTGCTCAGTTTTCACACCCGAACAGTTGGCAGAGAAATACAGCAATGCAACATTCTTGGTCTACTGTGGGATTTTGATTATAATAGTAGTCGTGCACCATTTCCTCTATAGGTGAGTCTTGCATTTGAAATTGTAGCCTTGCACTACTTTTCAGCTATCTCTACCCTCTTGTGTGATCAGTTTAATCGAAATATATAGGAAGGGAGAAGTTTTACTTTCAATGCCTGGACAAGAAATTAGCTCGTATTGGAAAATGCTGCTTCCTTTCTCATATGCTGTGGTCTCGGGTGCTATAGGATCATGTTCGGTTTTATTTGCCAAGTCACTGTGAGTCTGCAAATCCACTGGGCTTTACTTGAAAAATCCGATAGTTTCAGGTGCTAAATTTGAGTTTCATTTTGCAGCTCAAACTTGCTGAGATTGGCCATGTCTAGTAGCTATCAATTGCACAGCTGGTTCACATACTCTATGCTTCTTTTATTTCTTAGTACAGCCGGATTCTGGGTAAAAGCCATAAACCTACTGAAATTGCTTTGCTGTGCCGTTGAGACGATAAAGTTACCGAAGTAAAAACGTCTTTTCTGTGTTTGTGTTGCAGATGACAAGATTGAATGAAGGATTGTCTCTGTATGATGCAATTCTCATAGTTCCTATGTTTCAAATTGCTTGGACTTTCTTCTCCATCTGTACAGGATTCATCTACTTTCAAGAGTTTCAGGTTCATCTATTAAATAAATTGTGATGCTTTTCCTCCCTTTTCTTTACCTTTGGGCTAATACGGATCCAGATGATTAGTATGATCAAGTTGTCACAGAATGGTGTGGGTTTAGGCTTAGATAATTTTCTTCTTCCTTAAACAGGTTTTTGATGCGCTAAGAACAACAATGTTCATATTAGGAATGATGTGTGTATTCTTAGGCATTTCTTTACTAGCACCTGATGATACAAGAGGCAACGAGACAAAAGATACTTCATCATCTCTCGACTCTATCGTGTCCTCCAGCCTACCAACTGAAGAGGACAGGTAATCATTGCATTCTTGTTAGGTCCCTAAGTCAGAAGTTTTTCATGTTTTAGCTAATAACTATTTTTGATCTTTAATAACAGGTTGATGCCACAATCATCTGAAGATGGACATAGCAAAGACACAAGAGTAGTTGTACATGGAATGTATATGAAAGCAGCTGATCTAATTGCCAAGACAAAGGTGGTACCCACAAGCGAAAATATCGTTACTTGTGAGCTTTATCAGCTTTACTAAAACAAAAACGACTCTTTTACTTCATTGTCTTTGCAGACTGGTTGTTTAGCAGCATTGGGCTTTGGCGAAGACTCTATAAATGCATCTGCGATTCTAGTGATGCCAATGGTATCTTCGAAGATTACAGGGTTTAGAGGGAATGGACTCGAACGGGCTAAGATTTTGTCCATGAGAGGATCAGGATGGAGCAAACTAGCCATGGAAGAAGAAGGAACAAGAATGCTTGAAAAGACCGTCTCTTCAAAGGCTTAAGTAGGTAGTGAAAACAGAAAGCTATGAGGCAGAATCTCAGGTGCATTTCTTCTGTTATCATATATGGCTTTAGTAGCAAAATCTGTTTTTAGGAAACCATCCCACGATTGTGTATTCTTGCAAGAACCAAATCTGTATTACATAAAATCTCTGTATATTCATTTTTTTTTGTTTGAGACCTGTGAAAAGTGTTTCATAAAGCACAGAATGTAAACAAGTTTGAATCGAGTTTATTACTATTACAAATCCATATTTTGAGAATCACATTGTGAACAGCCACTCTTGCTCTCCTTAGAACTCCATGACTAACGTCTTAACAACCTCTTTTCACCGGTTTAAAAATCAGTAGTCATCATTGAACCTTTTATATGATACCTGCATGTTACAAAACTGTTTCATTAATCCGAGAGGACGAAAGCAGAATTATTGAAAAGGAGCGAGACAGCTAGTGCAATTCATTCTCTTGAGGAGAAGAACTACACAACATTAATATTTCCCTAACAGTACAGAAATATCATCAACGGTAATATTAGTCTAATTACTCACAATGAGAAATCAACATTAATAGTGTTACCTTAAGTAAATGTCCTAAACATTCAGAAACTGGAAAGTAGCCGTTGGAGTAATTGGAAAAAAAGAAAGGAAACGAAAAGTGATACAAATAGCCAAATCCTTTGTCTAGATTTCACAATCTTTGTGTTCTTTCTGAGAAGATCTGTGATGAATCCAAAAAGATGTGCTGCTTGCAAATATCTGAGAAGAAGATGTCCAAAAGATTGCATTTTCGCACCTTATTTCCCTCCAAACGATCCTGCAAAATTTGCATGTATCCACAGAATCTATGGTGCTGGTAATGTTTCCAAAATGCTTCAGGTATATATCTATTACATTTTTTTTTTTTTTTTTTGAATGAATGTAAAATTGTATTCATCAAAAAAACCTGTTCTTCACAGCTAGTGTAACAGTTCTTATAATTCTATGAACTTGCATACATTGAAAACAACATTATGTTCTGGTGGAAAACCAGAAAGTAAGGATGTCTTCATAGGGGTGATGACCGGAATTACATTTTTTTTGTGTGTGTGTGTATCTTCTCTAAAATCCTATTTAAGATCACGTACGTACGTTTATGCATATCTATATAAGCGTATTCATGTTTGGATTTTTGGTGATCTTTTTGACAACAGCAACTTCCTGATCAGACTAGAGCTGAGGCAGTGGAGTCTTTGTGCTTTGAAGCGAAATGCAGAGTAGATGATCCTGTTTATGGATGTGTTGGCATTATTCATTTACTTCAAACTCAAATTCAGGATGCTCAGAATGAATTAGCCAAAACTCAAGCTGAGGTTGCTGTTGCTCAAACTAAACTTAGCCAAACCCAAAATTCTGACTTCTGAGTTTATGTGTAAAATCTCTCAGTTTCATCTTACGATTTCTGAATAAAATAATCTCTTTTGCATTTCTGTGTCTGACTGTGTCAACTCTCTTTTATTCAATGATGCTGATCCTCTTGAAGGCCATTAGCTACGTTATAAAGGCCATTAACGCGTTAAATCCAAGTAACACAGACATGAATTGCGCTCAATCAAAAAAACGAATCGAATTTACAAATTTTCACTGCTTGAGCAAATCTAAACTCCGTTCCTTTTACAGTTGTACATGACATTACACTAGTTTTGCGGGAGCTTTAGTTTACAAAGATGATCAATGAATCTGTTTAATAGACGAAAAATATATATGTCAAGAGACACTGAACCTTCAAAATCGGCCTGTATCCCACTTGGAGAACATAATCTGATGCTGGCTCGGAGTTTCATTCACTTGATCCGTGTATTCATTACCAAATGAAGTATTGTGGTTTGGATAAGAATCCACAGAATCAAGCAAGTCTGAAACTTCGAGGGCTTTCTCCAACAGTTGGATCATACAAGCATTATGTTCCTGAATAGGTGAGATACCGTAAACTTGGATCATCCATGTGAAGTACTTCAAACCATCCTTTACATTTCCGGTATTAGCACAAGCGGATAAGACACCAACGAAAGTGATAGCATCTGGCTCTACGCTTGCTTCTTCTTCCATATCATCAAACAGAGACAAAGCCTCTTCTCCACATCCATGTACACCCAAACTAGTAATCATGGAATTCCAAGTCGCTAAACTCTTACTCTGCATCACATCAAAGACTTTCCTAGCGTCCTGCAAGCTTCCACATTTGCTATACATATCGATCAAAGCGGTTCCAAGGAAACAATCAACCACAAAACCGTTTTTGTGAGCATAGTCATGAACCCATCTTCCCATAGACAAGCTCCCAAGCTGAGTAGAAGCTTGCAACAAATTAACAATCGTATACTCATTAGGCTTAACATGATCATCAACCTGCATTCTCCTAAAGAGCTGAAACGCCTCATCTGGTCTACGGTTCTTAACATAAGCAGTGATCATTGCAGTCCATGAAACAACGTTCCTCTTTGGCATCTGATTGAATACAACCTCTGCTGAATCTAACTGAGAATTGGAGACAAGACCATAAAGCATACTAGTCCATGAAACAATACTTCTCCCAGGCATTTTATCAAACACCTTACGTCCACAATCTGGTTTCCCACATTTAAAGTAAAGATCCATGAGAGTGTTCTGGAAGAAGACATCATTAAAAAACCCAGCTTTGATAGCTAAACCATGGACTTGGGTACCTAGACGAAGATACGAAGACGCGAGACAAGCTTTGATAACAAAAGGGAAAGTGAATTTATCAAACTGAGAGTGATGATGAGTGAGCATAAGGATGAAGAGAAGAAGAGCTTCACGAGGCTTATGATTAACAGAGAGAGAACGTATCATAAGGTTCCAAGTAAACGTTGAAGGAGATCGAAGTTGATTGAAGATGAGAGAAGCGTATTGGGTTTCTCCGAATGAAGAAGAAACACTTATAAGCTGACGAACTAGTAACTGATCGTTTGTGAGATTGTGTTTGATGACTCTGGTGTGGATTTGTTTCAATTGAGAGAAACTTGAACAGGTTCGGAGAAAGTAAGAAGCTTCGAGAGATCGGAATGGTGGAGGAGAGAGGAGCTTTGGTGGAGAAGACGGCGACGGAGCCGCCATGGATTAACCCAGAGTACGTAATCCCCCAAATTCTCACATTCAATCGATCGTGTGTGGTTGATGATGATGCTTGGCGTGGTCATATTAACCGTACCGAACCGAATTATATTATCGGTTATTGTGTTAAACCAATCGGCAAGAGGAGTGGAATGCTTTGATAACCGGTTCGATTCAGAACTATTAAACTAAAAAAGTGATCAAAATTATGCGTTAGTTTAACGAAAATTATCGAACGGTTTTTCAAAAATTATGTGGATTTTTGATATATTTAGATGAAATAATATATATTGATAATAGTTATGAAATATTATCTTATAGTTCATATTATTTATAGTGTAGTACTTTAAAACAAAAAAAGTTTGAATGATTGACAACAAAAGAGCAGAAAATTTTGGCAAATGTATGAATATATTGATGTTATTTAAATTTTCGGCAACTGTATGAAATATTGATGTTAATTTTAAGCCTCTATTTAAAAACTGTATGAATAGTAAAATAAATTTAAGAGACTCATGTTTATATCGTAAATAAAAATTTAAAATATTTTAGAGAAATACCCTATAATAGCACTTTTTTAAGTTTTTCTTCCAATGTTAGCACATCTTTTTAAATTTTCCAAAACTAACATTTATATATTGACATTATTATTTAATTTAAATAACAAAATTCATTTTCTTTAAAACAAAACTAACGAAGATTAGATCTCAAACCACCGACGAAGGTTGCGATGAAGATTCTAAACTAAGATCTTCATTTCCGATCTCAGATCTTTTCAATCAAGTGTCAAATCGATCGATTGATTCCAATACAATAAAAATCCACATCAAAAGCATCTTCATTCACTGGATTTCGATCGAAGATCAAAGTTCAATTAAGCTAAACGGTGCTTCCGTCGTTTACGATAATAAGTGTGGTGGAGGAGAGTCTTCCGGCTACAATTACGTACGGCAGATGATTGGGGGAAAGTTTAAACGATTCTGTTTGATATGGATGGTGTCCTTTGTAACAGTGAGAAGCTTTTTAGATGTACGTGTAGCCATTGATGTTTTTGCTGAGATGGTAGTTGAAGTCATTGTGGATAATTTCATTCATCTTACGGGAACAAGTAAAAAAGCTTTGACAAATCAATTTGTGAATCTGTTTCCATGTTAATGTGTGTTAAGATTTATTTTTTTGATTTCTTGGGTTGGGCAATGCAGAGCTGAAGCCATATTTTTAGGAGGTGTTTGCTTCAGTCAAAGGAGTAGGAAAAGAATGAGGAGGAACATCTCATTCCTCTTTATTCCACAATTATTTTACCATTTGAAAGTAATATTTGTTCCTCTACATTCTTTAAAAAAATAAGGAACAATAGAACAAAAATGTTCATCTCCAAAATTGATGAGGAACAAATGGAACAAAAAAAAAGAACAAATATTAAAATTCATTTTTTATTTTAAAATAAGTGAAAAATGTGTTTATTTATTATATTTCAAATTTGTAATAATTTTTTTTTTCATATTTTCACAATGTATTGATAGAAAAAATATTTTTTATATGAATTTCATGTTAAACTAATTTTAAGCCTCTATTTGAAAACTGTATGAATAGTAAAATAAATTTAAGAGACTCATGTTTATATCGTAAGTAAAAACTAAAAATATTTTAAGTTACAAAATGTTATTGTATGTTAAAATTAATTATTAATATGACATATGACATATCTGAAATTTAATTTACAAAATTTATTTTGAAATCAAATGTTAAATTCATTTTATATACATTAAAAGTAATAATATTATTATTATTGAAATTTGATTTATTTAATATTTAATATATTTTTAAAAACATTTTTATTGTTTGGTTACCATTTACTATTTTGTTCATTCTCTGCAGATTTTCCTTTCATTCCTCAAAAACTATTTATTCCGTTCTGCATTGTTCTTTTTATTCTTTTTCTTTTTGTTCTTCTAATGGAGTTAGAGCCTTTTTGTTTTAAAGTACAAACAACTTATTCTCAGCAAACTCAAAGACCAAAATTATTACCTGCTTTCTTGTAAGTTTTGTGCAATCATGAAAATTAATTAACATAGTCACCACATGTATTTAGTTATTGACTGATATTTTCATTCATATACTCAGGTTTTAGATCCACACGTAATAAAATTTCTCAAACCAATAATAATACTTACATATTTTATAGAGTTTAAATATTTTTTATTTTATATAATGTTTAATCTTAAAATAAAATTTCCTTACCATAATATTGTTTTATGAATTTCTTTTACAAACCTGATATCCAAACTATTCGACATTTAAAATTAAAACCGTTTTTCTCTCTGTTCTCTCTCTTCAAGCGACCCTCCTACAACTTCGGTTATTCGTTACCGGCTGATGCCGGCTTCTCTAGCGTTGGTCGGTTCTTCTCTTCTTGCTTTTTCGTTTTGCTTTTCTTTGTATAGATCTAAATAATAATATATGGCAAATCTTGATCTCAAAATCCATGTTCTCTGCCTTCTCATTGTGTTGTTACTAAACCTAAGACCGTCAATCACAATCCAGTCTCCTATCTCAACATGACAACATGGGTGTTGTTTCTTAACGCCCAGATTTCATCGTTCTGTTGGCAAAATCTTGTTTCCAAAACAGATGATGTCTCGGATTGTGACTGTTGTGTCCAAATTCCTTCTCACAGTCTCGGCTCTTTTCTCTCCGTCAGTGAGAGTATATTTCCGACCCTATTTTGGTCTCATTCCAAGGTTTATGGTGTCGGCTTCTTTCCGGCTTCAAACGGTGTCCATCGTTTCTTCACTAAAACGCCTCTTTACTATTATAATAGAGTTTGTGTTCCTCATATGAATTTTTCCGATCCGGGAATTGGGAAGTCAATCTTGAATCTGGGATCCTGGAATACTTGTTTGCAGCTCTATTGTTCATGTGTTGAATTTACAGCAACAACAGTTTTATCATAATCAGACTGTGTTTTTGAAGTTCTTTGCAGACATTGTGAAGTATTGGCAAAACAACGATCTGTTCTATATTAGTTGGTTTTGGTGGTTAAGAAATGCATCAGAGAGATATACAGTGGAATCCATGGACAAGAATGGTATGAGCACTTGTACTAATAGACGAATTCGACAAGATTTAATGATCAAAAGACAGAACTTATGTTCTATCATCAACGCTCTCCTTATGGAGTTTCAAGTCGACAATGTAACGGGAAGAATGACAGTCACATTCTGTTTACAATCTGCCCATAATTCTCTTGGTCTGATACTTGGTGGAGAAGAAGATAAAGGACTTTCAAGTAGTTTTTGGAGATACTGGAGACCTAATATATTATGGAAACAACCATGGATGAGAAGAAAAGGATTTTTCCAAACAATCATAGAGAATCTTTGCCAAAATTATCAAGTAGATTGATCTCAATAAGGCTACAAGATTTAGAATCATTTCCAACAACATTAAATCTATTTTTCTTTATTAAAGTAATGTCATTGACATTTTGGAGTTTCAGCGGCAAGCTGATAGCCAATAAAAAGAGTGTGAAGGGGGGCTTAACAGATTTTATCTGTTGCCTATAAGACTAATTAACAGCAATGTCACTTCCACTCCACTGAAATTGAATCAATTTCATGTATTTGCGTATAACGGTTGTATTGGGATGTTTCTGTATTTTGTAAACACTTTTTGATATCAATATAATTGATTTGTGGAAAAGAAAGAAAACTATTCTGACATTTTGGAAATATTTGACAAAACAGATTGTTGGTTTCATTCAAACAAAATAGGGGCATTCTCAAAAATGTCTCTTTTTCCATACCCCTTTTTAAAAATATCCATTCATGTTGACCATTTTTAAAACTACCCCTCTTTATATATAAAATAACCAAATTACCCCTTTTTAGTGACAGCAAGAATGTACAGTCATCAAAATCGAAAATATTTTCCCGCCAAAATTTTTTTTTCCCCGCCAAAATCGAAAATTTTTCCCGTCAAAAATTATTTTTTTCTGCCAAAAAAAAATTTTCCCGTCAAAAATATTGATATTTATACATTATAAAACCATTGTAAACACTATTAAAAACCTTTTAAAAACGTTTACAATGTGTTTAAACTTTGTAAACGCTTTTAAAAACCTTGTAAATGCTTTTAAAAACCTTGTAAATGCTTTTTGAAAGCTTTTAAAAGCGTTTACAAGATGTTTAAAAACCTTTTAAAACCCTTTTAAAACTCTTTTAAAAACCTTATAAAAACCTTGTAAACATTTTTATAAAGTTTTTAAAAACAATGTAAAAGCGTTTACAAGGTGTTTAAAAACCTTTTAAAAATCTTTTTAAAAACCATTTGAAAACCTTGTAAACGCTTTTACAAGGTGTTTAAAAAACCTTTTAAAACTCTTTAAAAAAAATCTTGTAAAAGCCTTTACAAGGTGTTTATAAGGCTTTTATAAGGTATAAACCTTATAAAACCTTTTAAAAAAGCTTTTAAAAACCTTGTAAATTTTTTTTGGCGGGAAAATGTTTTTGTCGAAATTTTTTATCAAATTTCTTTTGGCGGGAAATTTTTTCGAAAAAGTTTTGGCGGGAAATATGTCGAAAATTTTTTTGGTGGGAAAATTTTGTTTTTCTTTTTATTGATTAAAATATTTTCATCTAAGGGAAATGATCATTAAAAATTAAAAAGGAGGGCAAAAACAAAAATGGCCAAAAAAGGGGGTATTTTTGAAAAAGGGTTTACCAAAAAGGGTATTTTTAACAAATTCTCAACAAAATATCGAACATCATTATATGAAAAAATACATTTGACAAATACATTTGAAGTATAGATGCATTTTTTACCTTAAGTAGTACAAAATAGGACATAGTTATACTTATAGCCAATGATTTTGCCTTAGTTCAAAAAAAAAAAAAAAAAAGCCAATGATTTTGCCTTGTCATACAATATTTTAAGGAAACTAAAAAATAAACAAATCAAAACTCTGTTAAAAGAGGAACAATACTTGGGGTGAACCTCTTCATTCACCCCCTTATAAAATAAGGAAACAAAATCTGTATACATTATTATAAAATTAAAAATTTAAACCGCTCTGTAATAAACCCAAACCGACATATAACATCTGTATACATTATTATAAAATTAAAAACTTAAACCGCTCTGTAATAAATCCAAACTGACATATAATTTTGTTCTACTTGTAAAATCTAAATCCTAACCATCTCATTTGTGAATCCAAATCGACATATAATTTCGTTCTACTTATAAAATCTAAACCCTAACCATCTCATTTGTGAACCCAAACCGACATATAATTTCGTTCTAATTGCAAAATCTAAACCCTAACATCTTATTTGTGAACCCAAACCGACATATAATTTCGTTCTACTTGTAAAATCTAAACCCTAACCATCTCATTTGTGAACCCAAACTGACACATAATTTCGTTCTAATTGTAAAATCTAAACCCTAACCACCTCATTTGTAAACCCAAACCGACATATAATTTCGTTTTAATTGTAAAATCTAAACCCTAACCATTTTATTTGTAAACCCAAACCGACATATAATTTTGTTCTAATTTTAAAAATCTAAACAAAGCCAATATTTAACTTTCCTTAACTAAAAGTATACAGAATTTATTTTCTTAATTTATTTTGCTTTTTAATTTAATTTTGATTTATTTTTTAAATGAAATATTAAATGGAAGATTCTAATTGGCTGAGAGAAGAGGGGGTGAACAGAGAGGTTGAACCTAAGTATCTATACTATTAAAAGGGAAGCATTATTTGTTCTGTACAAAAATAATCGGTAAAATATGACATGAAATACCCTCGATAATATTACAAAGCATATAAAAAGAAATGGGTATTAAAGTAATTTTATTAGTCAAAACACGCGGATCGTATTGTCACCCTGTTTTTGTTAGTTCGGATTGTGTTTTGTGTGTTCAGAGTAAAAATACTTATTCCCGTCACCAAACAAGGTATATCATTCAGTGGAAAAACATGTGGCCCATAAATTAGTTATAGAAAATGGTAAAACGAGCGGCCCATAAAATCGATATCCAATATGCGACCATTTAGTGGCCTAATTACATTAAATACAATATTCCAAAAACAGTATTCTTTTGAAACAACCCGACCTTTTTTTTTTTTTTTTTAGTAATCAAATACAATATATAATTAAGCATCCCATACCACTTAATTAAACAAACCAACCCACACACACTAACCAACCAATAATAAACCAACCTCCAATAACATGCACATCGGAAACATATCAGTAATACAAACCAATACAATAACATTTCTAACCATTCTATCCAGCAACCTAACATAACACTAACCAAGGTTCCAACAACACATCCAATAAATCCAATATCACACAAACGAGACCCTAGATCTTCCTCCTCCTCATCGCCAGGATTCCACGTCACATTTCTGCACACCACAAACAACAATTGAGATGCGTAAGTATTATCATAAATACTTAGTGAGGCCGTCCTCCCATCTACTAGGTTATACACATAAGCATATGAGACCCTCATGTTTAAGCAAAACAAACAACACACAACAATACATCAAACCAGGGAAAATAGTCTCGGATGAGACTAGCGTCTACCGATGCCTCAACGGTGTCGATCGATGCTACAAATATTGGTGTCGACCGATGCTATACGGTGTCGACCGATGCCTCACGAAATGGTGTCGACTGATGCTCCCTAGTGTCGATCGATGCATCTTCTGCAGACACGATCTGCACGAACACAAACGTCGATCTCTCCTTTCAAATCATCTCGAATCCGTATCAACTCACCCAATTACCTTGGAAACCTCTGGGAATCACGAAAACAACGAACCCAAGCAACAAAACAACACAAACAACAAAGAAAACACCCAAACAAAAGAGATTTCATGCTTAGATCAACCATGGTCAAGCTCTCACCTCAAATACAGAAAGATTGGATTGAGAAACGATGGAATCAACACCTCCAAAAGCTTCTCCTTCGTTCCCAGCAACAGCTATCACTTCTACAGCCTCAGATCTCTCCGAAATCACCAAGAACAAGCCCAGAAACTTACAGAAACGTTTTCTCTCCTTTTCTCCCTATTTCCTCTGATAAACGGCGACAAAACATTCTAAAACCCTTAATTTGTCGCTTCCCCACTTAAATACTCGGTTTAGGTCACGAAACCAAACCAACCCAAACCAAAATCGAGAATTAAAACAAACCCGACAAACTCAAGATTAGTGGTGTCGATCGATGCCACAAGGGTGTCGATTGACACTCCTACCAAAACCGCATAATCCGATTCGCGGATGTTACATCTTTAAATAACAAATATTAACTACCCATTGAATTCCTATAATTTCTATGTATAGCAATAATAAAGAGAAACATATACTACTTATGTCCCTATAATCAGGCGAATTACCAATTTGAATATCTCCAATTTATTACAAAATCAATAAAGAGAATCATTTAAAATTAACGCTTTCCTAAATATATAAACTTAAATAAAATAACGACACAATGTAAGGAGACTATACCAAAATTTAAAAATTACCAACAATATCGTTTCAAATGTTACCTAAACCAACAAAAGAAAATTACTGGAAATCTTTGCTACTTACCATATCCCCATATAATCATTTACTCGCAAAATATATGCTAGGTATATTCCAAATACCCAGGTCTTCAGCTTACAATAATATACTCGATACCCAGTTAATATATTCTAGAAAAAAGGCTGTAAAACAATGAAATCATGAGCCTTGCTAACATTAAGCCATTCAAGACATCTTCGAAGATTAAAGTGCGGATCGTTCACTCATGGCGACAGTACACGAGTTTCACTGTAGAAACCTTAAAAGTGATCTTAACATATGTTGGGGTGAGCTTATATTCGTAAATATAGATCTTTTTATCTATGCATTTGTATTTGTTTAAAACATAGATGATTACGATTAATCCTAATAATTACAATGTGATCGTAGGAAATTAGAATGTTTTTCACATATACAGCTCTATGTTCTTATATCAAGATTGACTTTCAAATAGTGGTTAAGGTGCTAATTTTGGTAAAGATGGGAAACCACAAAAGCAAACCATGAATATGGTGTTCAAATAAGTTTTCAAAACATATAGGCAATTTATGGACTCGGAGTCCTTACATTACTTAGGTATGCTTTTTTTTTAACTATTACAATATGTATAGAACATATGAGTTTACTTTCAATTGCTTTAGTTTATTATCGCTTATATTATTTATAGGTAGCTACTGGTCAAGGCGTCAGTGATGATTAATGGTGGCTTATGCCTCTTTACACGATACCAATATGTCTAAGATTATGTGTGGCATTTATATGATTTGCTAGAGGCAGTCATGTAACATTATACATTCTTTAAATCTTTATTTATTTCGTCAAACGTTATATTTTCTTTCATAATGAAATCTGTTTAGATTTTAGTTGGGAACTAAAATTTCCTCCGATTTTTCTAAAAACAGGTTGACCACAGATTTAATAATGAAAGTCTCTAGAGTAAGAAATTGAATGCTGAATGTGTAGAGTATTATTTTCAAGATGTATATTTAGGTGTTATTAAATATGAAGAAAATCATATAATCAGGATGACGATGTTGCGATATAGATTTCGGGGTTGTGATCAATGAAAGACCAGATAATATGAAAATTCACTGAACCTGATCTACGATGGCCAGCCTTGCTTTGGGCGTGGATCGAGGCTATCCATCTGACTTTGGATACATTGATTATTTGCAAGAATATAAAACAAAAATTAACACCCGATATAAAATCTAAACCAAGATTTAATGAAAACTAAAAATTGAAATTGCTTACATTTGACTATAATAACACACATAGTGGATTTGGAAAATTATTGATGAACTTGAATGTCTATTGATGTCTTTGCTGGATTTGATAATGTGGAAGACGAAGGTTAAAGAAATTGTATCTTCAATACACTTATTTTTCCTTTTCTGTTTTTTTTGTCGGAGAGTCACAGAAGATGATTTTTTTATTTTTATTCTTTCAGTGAGTTTATAGGGAAAAAATGCCTTTCATTTGTTAAATTTATCGGGCGTGGCAAAGGATATGTAACTTTGAAGGTGGAGTTAATAACCAATAGACTCAATCTATAAGATTGATCAGTGTTATTTCTCCATGGATGGCCATTGTAGGCCCTGCTTAACCCTATGTTTTATAATGTTCTACACTAACTTGGAGGAGGATCGAGAATACAACGTGCAGGTAGTTTTCGAGTTGCACACACGCGAACATAGTATAGAACTATAGATTGATAAAAGTTAACTATTTTTAAGTATATATGAAGGAGAACGTTATGATTTTATTGTTAAACACGAACATAAAAATTAATTACGTTGTATAATTCCTTTTACGAACAAAATAATTTAAATTATAAAATAGTATAGATCCAGCAATACATGAAGACTCTTGGTACGTAGTAATGATCGTCATCTAAAATTAACGTAGGCTTATAATATTGTATGGATTTGTCATTGCAAATTATAATATATTGTTTACTAATATTAATTAATACAATTACAACTACTATACCACATTCATCACACATTTTCTAATCCCCTTTATTATCCATAAACGAATTATAAAAAATATTACAGTTTTATTCTTTAAAATTACAGTTTCACTAAACAATAAATTTAGTTTTTGAAAACAATCCCGCATGTATGTGCGGGTCAGAATCTAGTTTTTCTTAAAAGAGGAGGAAAAATTATTGGATTCACCCATAGGGGTGAACAACTCTCATTCACCTCCTCTTAATTAACCAATCAGAATACAATAATATGCTATGTCATATCATATTTTTAAAAATAAATCAAAATTAAAATAAAAAGACAAAACAAATTAAGAAAACAAATTACGTAAATCTTTATTAAGGAAATAAATTATGTAGATATTTATTAAGGAAGCAAATTATGTAGATCTTTAAATTTAATTTATAATTTTTAAAATTATATATCGGTTTGGGTTTATAAAAGAATGGTTAGGATTTAGATTTTTAATTAAACAAAATTAGATGTCAGTTTGTGTTTATAAAAGAATGGTTAGTGTTTAGATTTTACAACTAGATTTTAACCCGCGGTACACCGCGGGAAGATACATTTAAACTAAAATATGAAAATTATAAGCTGCATTTGTTTGTTAATTTTTGTTTGTTTTATTTAGTGTTTAAAATTGTATAAGTGTATTTTGATAGTTAATATTAGGATTTAACCCGTAGTATACAGAGAAATAATTTACTTTTACATAATCATAATTTAATCAAGTTAATTTAATATGTCTAATATTTTAATATTGATAAATACTTTAATGAATAATTTTGTAGTACCAAAATAATGATATTTTAAATTTACATTAATACTAATCCAAATCCGTGAAGCTATATAACCCCGTAAATTTGAAGGATAGACCAAAAATAAAATAAAAGGTATTGAACCCAGAGAAGAGTAAACAAAAAAAGGAGAGATACATTTATAAAGCATAACAACTTTTAAAAGTCAGCTATTTTAGATTGTTTTCCATCAGCAAAAGAACATAGAGGTCACAAACTTATCATTCAGCTGTGGCATGGGATGATGGGATGCATAGGGACTGTTCCAGATTTGGTGATCCCTCCATGACATCTCGTCATATTTCATCACAGTTGTATATGTGCAGCTGCCAAATGAGCATAGCAAATAGGTGCATCTTTTTATATTGCTGGTGATGCTAACTTGAGAATAGGGGTCAATATTATTTATAGGTAGATATATTCAACTTATAGGTGGACCGTGGACATATTCAACTTAATCTCATTAATCACCACATTCAATTCTAAAATACTATAATTTTGTTCCAAATTTCTATATATAAAAAACAAATTGATTAAAACAAATTAATAACTATAAAATCGCATAATATATATGTGGGAATATGCCAAGTTTATATTATTAGATTAATTTTGATTGATTTTAAGTCATTAATTTTTAATACGATTTTATATATAGAAATTCGAGACAAAATTATTGTATTTTAGAATTGAATGTGGTGATTAATTAGGAAGATAGAAAATCAAATGTAGCTGATTTATAGGCTCCTCATAAATTTATATTGTAAAATCGATTATTGTAAAGAATTTGTAGAGAGATTTTAGGAGAATGAAATTTGGAAATTTTATTTCAGATTTAATAGGGAGACAAATTAGGAAATCTTTGTTTTTGTTAATAGAAAAGAGTTGAAATGATTTTTTTTTAATATAATTTTATTAAAATAAACATTAAATTACAATGGCATGAGATGTAAATAATTCTCAACTTCAAGACTTCTTTGCTAAAGTTGCTGTGAAAATAATAATATAGATTAAACGAAATTATATGTCGGTTTGGGTTTACAAAAGAATGGTTAGGGTTTAGATTTTACAATTAAACGAAATTATATGTCGGTCTGGGTTTACCAAATAGTGGTTAGGGTTTAGATTTTACAATTAAACGAAATTATATGTCGGTTTGGGTTTACAAAAGAATGGTTAGGGTTTAGATTTTACAATTAAACGAAATTATATGTCGGTTTGGGTTTACAAAAGAGTGGTTAGGGTTTACAAAAGAGTGGTTATGGTTTAGATTTTACAATTAAACAAAATTATATGTCAGTTTGGATTTATAAAAGAATGGTTAGAATTTAGATTTTTAAAATTAAACAATATTATATGTCGTTTAGATATATAAAAATGGTTAGGGTTTAGATGTGATAATTAAAAATTGTAATATAATATTATTACAATTAGCAATTTTAAAATTGATTGATCTACATAATTTGTTTCCTTAATTTAAATGGGGTGAATAAGAGAGGTTTAACAACATGTCTAAAAAGGAGTACGTCTAACGACATGTCTAAAATGTTGGCTTTATTTACTCTAATTGCCACTCAACTATGTATAAAGGAGAATGTTTATTAAAATTGGAATGGGTAATTTGGTCAAAATATAGGAGGAAATCGATTACCCGACCTGAATGAGCGTTTATTTGTTTGCAGAGTGGGGAATCCACAACTTTTACCGCTAACCCAACTGATATACAGTGGATCTTTTCGGTCCGTTTAGGTGTTGACTGGTTCTTCCGCTAGCGTTTGCGGATGGTAGCGGTTGCTAGCGATTGGAACCAATCACACAAATTGCTCCCAATCGCTCTTAATCGCTCCCAACTGCTCCAAACTACTGAATTCCAAAAGCTGCTTCCCGCAAGCGTTTACGGTTGCGGGCGATTGCGGTTGGAAATTTTTTTTTTTTTTTTTTTGTAAAAAACTTGAAAGAAATCAATGATAATGAAATTAGTTTTGTTATATCTTCTATCTAATCATTTTACTCATTAAAGATGAGAGAAAATGAAGTACGAATACGATTGCAGAGATTATAAAATAAATAATTATAAGAAAATAATATTCCAATTAACAATGATCCAGAAAACTTGATGTAAATTCAAAAAAAATCTAAATAAATATAATATTTCATCAGAAATTTAAGAAAATAAGATTATTTGTGAAAAATATTAAAACAAATCACCAATGACTCTTCTCAACTCTCACTTGACAATTCCCACCGATGAAACTACTGACCCACAATTTAAGAGTAAAGAGAAAAGATCTAAAGCATATGTCTTGTCATTTATCAAATTGATTGATTAAATTTTTGGTGAAAAGCCAAATGCATAAAGGAATAAGTATTTCAATATGAAATTTATTTGTTTTTTGAATAATTATTTCAGTATTTTTTGATAAATTTTAATTAGAAATCAAGTTTAATAAAAATTTTGGTGTTTTTAAACATTTATATATTATATATCACATTTATTATGTTCCAACCGCTATTGCATCCGCTGGTCAACCGGTCGTAAACCTCCCGCAAACGCACCAATTTTAAACCGTTAAACCAATCGTTCAAAACGCTTAATAACACTTGAAATCGCAATCGCCCGCTTCCGCAATCTCCCGCAACCGCAACCGCAGTGTTTGAACTAGTCAGGCCCTTAGAGACTTTGTATGCCCATTAATCTTTTTTTAAAACATGGGACTTCATTTTTACAAACTTAATCAAATGATAAGCTTATTGTACCAATTTTGAAATCTTAGTTAAGCATATGAAGATTGCGGCTTGAAAGAAACTTACATTAACTAAATTACACCAAATTTTGAGCAAATAAAATTTTATTTTTATTTTATAATCTTTTGAAATCAGAACATACTGTAATTTTGGCGGTACATCGCGAGATTATTTTCTTAAACTAAGAATATTTGTAGATATTTTAAGTTAAATTTATAACCATTAAATTAAATTTTAAGTTGTATTTATATGTTAGTTTTATTTAATGTAAAATTATATAATTGTATTTGATTGGTAATTGTAAAATATAACCAGCAGGTTACCTCAAGATAATTTGTTTTGTACACTATGATAATTTAATCAGTTTAGTTAGATATATCTAATATTTTAATATTGATAATGTTAGCAAAATAATAAATGGTGAATTACCCATGTAACACCAAGTGTAACACCCGCAAACCATTTCCTGGGAATTTTGGTGAGGGTGTCGATCGACACCAGTTGTGGCCGGTTTGGTCGGTTCAATTTTAGTTGTCCGGTTTGTGTGGTTGGTTTAGGGAATCCCTAAATCGAGTTTTTTTTAGAGGTAGAAAACGACCTAGGCTCGTGTTATTTTGGTGATTCGCCGTTTTTGAGAGAAAACACAAAGAGAGAGTGTTCTTGAGCTTTTGGGAAGAGTTTGAGAGATTCCTTGCTGTTCTTGGGAGATCTAAGGCTGGGAAGGTGTTAGAAGCTTCCTAGGAGTGAGGGAATACGTTCTTGTTGGTCAGAATCTTCTTGAAAGAGGTGAGTGCATGACCATGGCTTATCTAAGCTAAGATCTCTAGATTCTATGTGATTTGGTGCTTATGTGTTTGTTTCTTTGAGTTCTCTATGAGTTTTCGTTGCTATCTGGGCTGGGTTTGGCTTCTGGGAGTGCAAGGAGCGGATTGGAGAAGATTGGAGGCGAGATTCGAAGTTTCTGATCGAGGGAAATCGCTGCTCGGTATCGGTGTCGGTCGACACCAGTTGGGGTGTCAGTCGACACCAACGCGAGGACGGCTCGGGACTTTGGCGAGGGTCGATCGATGCCATGTGGAGGTGTCGGTCGACACAAACTAGGGTTTTCGGGAGTGTCGGGCAGGGTGTCGGTCGACACCAGTTTGGTGTCGGTCGACACTAGATAGTCAGTGTCGATCGACACCATCTGGTGTCGGTCGACACCCCTTGTTCAGTTACGAAGGATGTTGCATGCTTCGTATATTGCCCGGTTTGTTTTATTGATTGTTGTTTGTGGCATGTAGAGATCTTATTGCTTGTGTGTATAGCCCAGTAGATGGGAGGATTGCCTCACTGAGTGTTTATCAAATACTCATGCATCTCAATTTGTGTTTGTGGTGCAGGTAATGGCAAAGTGTGATCGTGGAATCAAAGGCAATGAAGGGGAGGATGTTCTAGGGACTTGATTGTATGGTTACCTGGCATTATTAGGATTGCTGGTTGTTTGATTTATGCTGTTTGGAATCTATGCTGGATATTACTAATTTGGTTATTGGTTATTGTTTTATTGGTATGTTGTTCCGCTGTTGGATTGTGAATGTGGTTAGGTGGCTAGTGGGTATGGGACCACTAGTTGTAGTTAGCTATTATGTTATTATTTATTATTTATTTATTAAAAAAAAAGGGGTCGGTCGTTTCATTTTGGTATCAGAGCCCTTACGGTTCTAGGTTTGGGTTCACTAGGTTTCTGTTGTAAATGTTTGGGATTGCATGTCTTGATTGATTATGTGAGTTAGTCAATTGTGTGTGGCATGGAGTCTTAGAACATCCTCTTCGAGCCGAGTGTGTGATTCCACGGTGAGTTTATGTTTCTGTGTTATAATAGGAATTGTTTGCTTAGCCTTCTGTTCATGGTAGTGCAGATGGTTAGAGAGGATGCTGTGGCTGGTCGAGGTCGTGGACGCGGACGTGGTCGTGGACGCGGACGTGGTCGTGGTAGGGGCAGAGTCCCAGTGGTTAGTGAGACCGAGGACCAGAGTGTGACAGCTGAGGGTGTTGGCGAGTCGCAGGGTGTTCCGGGGATTCCGTGAGTGTGGCAGGAGGGGCGGTGTTGATGCTCCAGTGGCCGGTGATGCTAGGGTCCCGGGTGTGGGGGTCCCAGCGGGTGGAGTCCCTGGTGTTGACCTTGCGGCTTTGCTAGCACAGGTGTTAGAGCGGTTACCACCAGTGGTACCCTCAGGCTCAGTAGTGCCACCAGTGGTGGCGGAGGAGCGGCAGCCAGTGGCTGCGGATGGGGTCCATGCTCGTTATCTCAGCATGTTGACAGAGATGGGTCGGTTGCGTATGAGCAGTTTTCAGGAGGTGTAGATCCTACTGCTGCGGATGCGTGGAGGACGAGAGTGGAACGTAACTTCCACACTCGAGATGTCCTGAGGAGTTTGGGTGGACATAGGGGTCTACTTTTTGAGTGGTGATGCTGAGTTGTGGTGGAGATCTGTGGCTGCTAGGAGGGTGCAGCGGGAGATGACTTGGGCTGACTTCGTTTTGGAGTTCAACCGCAAGTATTTTCCTAGAGAGGCATTGGATCGTTTGGAGGTGCAGTTCCTTCAGTTGTCTCAGGGGACACGGTCAGTGCGGGAGTTGGACTTGGAGTTCGACTTCTTTGTTATGGAGGTCGGGCTATGGAGCCTGAGGAGGCTCAGATCAGGAGGTTCGAGGGCTCTACGTGATGACTTGAGAGTTCACTGTAGAGGGAGGAGTTATGCTACGCGTGCAGAGCTGGTTGAGACTGCAGCAGAGATTGAGGAGGATATCCGGGCACGCGTGGCGGTAGCTCCAGCAGTTCAGCCTAGTAAGGCTCAAGCAGGGTGGTTCTAGCAGGGGCGGTAGGCATGCTCAGGGAACCAAGAGGAAGTGGGAGGCGCGCAGGCCGAGTGGTGGTTGCTTCGGTTGTGGGAGCAGGGATCACAGGGTTGCTAGTTGTCCCAAGAGGAGTGTTCCGACGGCAGGACCTCGGGTGTGTTATCATTGTAGGGAGACAGGGCACATCAAGCCTTTTTGTCCCAAGCTGCACGGCCGGCAGCGGTGGCACATGCAGGTGCAGCCTGGGGGTCAGCAGGTGGCACGGATTGAGCAGGGGCCTCGGGTTTACACGACAGTGGAGACTGGTGGAACCAGTGCGGGGCGATCACAGGTATAATTTCTGGTACTTAATCTTTGTGAATTTTAGTAGGGTCAGATTTTATGTTTCCTGTGATAAAGTGTTAGGTTCTCAACACATGAGGTTTGTGTAGGGACCTTGTTGGTGGGCGGGTTTAAGTCCCACGTTATGTTTGATTCTGGAGCTTCGCATAGCTTCATTACTCCAGAGTGTGCAGAGTGTGCGGGGATCAGCGGGGATCCTGGAGAGCGTACAGGAGTTGTTAGAGTTGCGGGAGGCAAGTTCCTGAGAGTTATTGGACGAGCTAGAGGAATTGATATTCAGATCGCAGGAGAGTCATGGCCAGCGGATTTGCTTATCAGTCCCGTGGAGCTGTATGATGTTATTCTCGGGATGGATTGGATGCATCGGCATATGGTGCATTTAGATTGCTATCGGGGTAGAGTGGAGTTTGAGCGTCCAGGAGGGAAGTTGGTTTTCCAGAGTCAGTGGGGAAGTCTACGGTTAGCGGTATCCCAATGGTGGAGGAGTTTGAGGATGTGTTTCAGTCTCTGCAAGGATTACCACCATCTCGGTCGGATCCTTTTACCATTGAACTGGAACCGGGGACGACACCGTTATCCAAGGCTCCTTACAGAATGGCTCCAGCAGAGATGGCAGAGCTGAAGAAGCAGCTAGAGGATTTGTTGAGTAAGGGATTCATCCGTCCAAGTGTGTCACCGTGGGGAGCGCCGGTGTTGTTTGTCAAGAAAAAGGATGGGAGTTTCCGGTTGTGTATTGATTACAGGGGTTTGAACCGGGTCACTGTGAAGAACAAGTACCCTCTCCCGAGGATTGACGAGTTGGATCAGTTGAGGGGTGCTACTTGGTTCTCCAAGGTGGATCTGGCATCGGGTTATCATCAGATACCGATAGATGAGGCAGATGTGAGGAAGACTGCTTTCAGGACGAGGTATGGGCATTATGAGTTTGTGGTGATGCCTTTCGGGTTGACTAACGCACCAGCAGCGTTTATGAGATTGATGAACAGTGTGTTTGGAGTTTCTGGATGTATCTGTCATCATTTTCATCGACGATATCCTGGTTTATTCTAAGAGTCCTGAGGAGCATGCAGTGCATTTGAGGGCAGTTATGGAGAAGCTGCGGGAGAAGTTGTTTGCCAAGTTGAGCAAGTGTAGTTTCTGGCAGCGTGAGATGGGCTTTCTGGGTCACATTGTTTCTGTTGAGGGGGTTTCAGTAGATCCAGAGAAGATTCAGGCTATCAGAGATTGGCCTAGACCGCAGAATGCCACAGAGATCAGGAGTTTCCTTGGATTGGCAGGTTACTACAGGAGATTTGTGCAGGGGTTTGCAAGCAGAGCACGTCCTATGACTAAGTTGACAGGGAAGGATGTTCCTTTTGTCTGGTCAGAAGAGTGAGGAGGAAGGCTTGCAAGCCTGAAGGAGATGTTGACTACTGCGCCAGTGTTGGCTTTGCCTGAGCAGGAGAACCCTATGTGGTTTATACAGATGCATCTAGAGTTGGGTTGGGTTGTGTTCTGATGCAGCATGGGAAGGTGATTGCTTATGCTTCGCGGCAGTTGCGGGTGCATGAAGGCAACTATCCTACTCATGATTTGGAGATGGGTGCTGTAGTTTTTGCCCTGAAGATTTGGAGATCTTATCTTTATGGTGCAAAGGTACAGGTGTTTACATCATAAGAGCCTGAAGTATATATTCACTCAGCCTGAGCTGAATTTGAGACAGAGGCGGTGGATGGAGCTTGTGGCAGATTATGATTTGGAGATAGCCTATCATCCTGGTAAGGCTAACACGGTTGCAGATGCTCTGAGTCGGAAGAGGGTAGCTTCGGCTCAGGAGCAGGAGATGGAGTCTCTGGTAGGGGAGATCAGTGCTTTGAGCTTATGTGCTGTTTCACAGGAACCGTTGGGTTTGGAAGCAGTAGATAGAGCAGATCTTCTGAGTAGAGTGCGGTTGGCTCAGGAGAAGGATTTGGGGCTAGTGAATGCCTCTAAGGATGTGGATTCAGTATCAGGTCTCAGATAATGGTACTATCTTGGTGCACGGTCGTGTGTGTGTGCCCAAGGATGAGGAGTTGAGACAGGAGATTCTGAGAGAGGCTCATGCGCAAGTTATTATCCATTCAGGAGCGACCAAGATGTACCGTGACCTCAAGAGGTACTATCATTGGGTCGGGATGAAGAAGGATGTGGCTAGTTTTTCGAGGTGCGATGTATGTCAGCTAGTGAAGGCTGAGCATCAGGTTCCTGGCGGGTTACTGAAGAGTTTACCCATTCCTGAGTGGAAGTGGGATATGATCACTATGGATTTCGTGGTAGGATTGCCAGTGTCACGGACCTTTGATGCTATTTGGGTCATTGTGGACCGGTTGACTAAGTCAGCACATTTTCTGGCCATTAAGAAGACTGATGGAGCAGCGGTCTTGGCTAAGAAGTATGTGAGGGAGATAGTCAGGTTGCATGGGGTGCCAGCAAGCATTGTGTCTGATAGGGATTCTAAGTTCACTTCGGTGTTCTGGAAGGCATTTCAGGCAGAGATGGGCACTAAGGTGCATATGAGTACAGCTTATCATCCCCGACTGATGGACAGTGAGAGGACGATCCGACGCTGGAGGATTTGCTGAGGATGTGTGTGTTGGATTGGGGTGGCCATTGGGCAGATCATCTGAACCTGGTAGAGTTTGCTTACAACAACAGCTATCAGGCAAGTATTAAGATGGCTCCTTATGAGGCTTTGTATGGGAGGCCATGTCGTACACCATTATGCTGGACTCAGGTGGGGGAGAGGAGCATGTTTGGTGCTAGTTTTGTTCAGGAGACCTCAGAGAAGATTCGGGTTCTCAAGCTGAACATGAAGGAGGCTCAGGATAGGCAGAGGAGTTATGCAGATAGGAGGAGGAGAGATCTTGAGTTTCAGGTAGGAGACAGAGTGTACCTCAAGATGGCCATGTTGCGGGGTCCGAACAGGTCATTGTCAGAGACTAAGTTGAGTCCGAGGTATATGGGTCCATTCAGAGTGATTGAGCGGGTTGGACCAGTGGCATATAGATTGGAGTTACCTGAGGTGATGCGTGCATTCCATAAGGTTTTCCATGTGTCTATGTTGCGGAAGTGTCTCCGTGAGGGAGAGGAGGTGTTGGCTAAGATTCCTGAGGATCTTCAGCCTAACATGACTTTGGAGGCGAGACCTGAGGGTTCTCGAGAGGAGGATCAAGGAACTTCGGAAGAAGAAGATTCCTTTGATGAGAGTCCTTTGGGACTGTGATGGTGTTGAGGAGCAGACTTGGGAGCCTGAGGCAAAGATGAAGGCAAGGTTCAAGAAGTGGTATGAGAAGCAAGCCGCGACTTGAGCTTGTTTAGCCGGTCCCATCTGTATCCGTGGCTGGAGCGGGAATGGAGTATTCCAGCCCATCTCTCTTGTTACTCGGTCGCTTGGGGTGGTTGGTGTGCGACTCAGTAACAAGATGAGGTGGTGTTCGGGTACAAAGTTTCTGTGAGGCGGGGTTTTGGAAGAAAGTTTGCTGAAATAGAAGTTTTCCAAAGATGGAAAGTGCTAAATATGGAAAGTTTTATGGAAGTTAGAATTTGTCCATTTTAGCGGTGGAGAGCCTTAAAAGGGGCTTGGGTGTGGCCTTAGTGGCGGACTTTTGAGTCAGTGTGCCCGTGTGTGGCGGTCTTTTTAGACATTATGGGGTCTTTGTGACGGGCTTTTAGCCAGAGTGTCTTTGTGGTCCTTTTTAGGACGTTGTTTGGCCTTTGTGGCGGGCTGTTTAGCCAGAGTGTCTTTGTGACGGTCCTTCGGGACAGATGGCCTTTGTGGCGGGCGGTTTAGCCAGAGTGTCTTTGTGACGGTCCTTCGGGACAGATGGTCTTTGTGACGGTCCTTCGGGACAGATGGCCTTTGTGGCGGGCTGTTGAGCCAGAGTGCCTTGGTGGCGGTCCTCTTTAGGACATTTGTTTGGCCTTGGTGGCGGTCCTCTTTAGGACATTTGTTTGGCCTTGGTGGCGGTCCTCTTTAGGACATTTTGTTTGGCCTTGGTGGCGGTCCTCTTTAGGACATTTTGTTTGGCCTTGTGGCGGCCCTTGTGGCGTATATGATCCTTGTGTGGTCATGAGGTATTCCAGTGAGGGAATATGTGGTTGGTAGGACATTGAGATGTTTTACGCGAGCCACGGGAAGGAAACCTGGATAGGGATAGGACTCGGACGTGTTCAATCGTTTGCTCGCGACTCTTGGGGACTTAGGTTCTCCTAGTACTGCCATATTCAGACTTTGTGGCTCGGGAGTATGGTTGGTATATCGACTTCGGATGACGATCCGGGGGCGCGCTGTAGGGTGGCAACCCGAGAGACGAGTTTGGACTTTTCCTTATATATTATGGCATGCGGGCTTCGGCCTGATGAGGAGCCAACATTTGGCATGCAGACTTAGGTCTGATGAGGAGCCAATAAAAACTCAAGGTTTAGGCCTATGAGTAAAGGAAAGTCCAAAAAGTCAAGAGCAAATGACGCCTGGAGCGTGAGTCTATCGCTTAGAGGTGACCTTCTGTAGATCGGTCGGAGGAGTGCGGGCCGTGGAGTCGGTTGCACGGGAGTCCTTGACTGATGGTTGTTCGAGATTCGAGGACGAATCTAGATTGGTGGGGGAGAATTGTAACACCCGCAAACCATTTCCTGGGAATTTTGGTGAGGGTGTCGATCGACACCACAGAGGGAGTGTCGATCGACACCAGTTGTGGCCGGTTTGGTCGGTTCAATTTTAGTTGTCCGGTTTGTGTGGTTGGTTTAGGGAATCCCTAAATCGAGTTTTTTTAGAGGTAGAAAACGACCTAGGGTCGTGTTATTTTGGTGATTCGCCGTTTTTGAGAGAAAACACAAAGAGAGAGTGTTCTTGAGCTTTTGGGAAGAGTTTGAGAGATTCCTTGCTGTTCTTGGGAGATCTAAGGCTGGGAAGGTGTTAGAAGCTTCCTAGGAGTGAGGGAATTCGTTCTTGTTGGTCAGAATCTTCTTGAAAGAGGTGAGTGCATGACCATGGCTTATCTAAGCTAAGATCTCTAGATTCTATGTGATTTGGTGCTTATGTGTTTGTTTCTTTGAGTTCTCTATGAGTTTTCGTTGCTATCTGGGCTGGGTTTGGCTTCTGGGAGTGCAAGGAGCGGATTGGAGAAGATTGGAGGCGAGATTCGGAGTTTCTGATCGAGGGAAATCGCTGCTCGGTATCGGTGTCGGTCGACACCAGTTGGGGTGTCAGTCGACACCAACGCGAGGACGGCTCGGGACTTTGGCGAGGGTCGATCGATGCCATGTGGAGGTGTCGGTCGACACAAACTAGGGTTTTCGGGAGTGTCGGGCAGGGTATCGGTCGACACCAGTTTGGTGTCGGTCGACACCAGTTTGGTGTCGGTCGACACCAGATAGTCAGTGTCGGTCGACACCCCTTGTTCAGTTACGAAGGATGTTGCATGCTTCGTATATTGCCCGGTTTGTTTTATTGATTGTTGTTTGTGGCATGTAGAGATCTTATTGCTTGTGTGTATAGCCCAGTAGATGGGAGGATTGCCTCACTGAGTGTTTATCAAATACTCATGCATCTCAATTTGTGTTTGTGGTGCAGGTAATGGCAAAGTGTGATCGTGGAATCAAAGGCAATGAAGGGGAGGATGTTCTAGGGACTTGATTGTATGGTTACCTGGCATTATTAGGATTGCTGGTTGTTTGATTTATGCTGTTTGGAATCTATGCTGGATATTACTAATTTGGTTATTGGTTATTGTTTTATTGGTATGTTGTTCCGCTGTTGGATTGTGAATGTGGTTAGTGGCTAGTGGGATGACCACTAATGTGAAGCAATTATTATGTTATTATTTATTATTTATTTATTAAAAAAAAAATTTGGTCGTTTCACTGTTTTAAAAAGTTTTAATTTTTTCAAATTAAGAACCGGATTAAATTGAAAATAACTTTTAAATTTGGATGTCTAAAAATCAAGTTTTCTCGCTCATTCATAATTGGAAACTTTTAAATTTTCTAAGTTTTTTGATATTCGATGTAGAACGTTATACATGTATATTTTATTTTCATATATTAAACTTTTTCTTTTAAAAAAATCTTAATATGTAGAAAATAATTATAATTTAAAAAATATTAATAAGTAGAATGTCTAATACTCCCTCCGTTTCATAATATAGGATGTTTTAAAGTTTTTGTTTCATAATATAAGATGTTTTCAATTATTGAGGCAACTTTTAGACTACTTTTACATTTTCTTATTATTTATTATATCCAGTTTTGTTTCTGATAGGTTCAACTTTTTAAAAGTAAATATTTCTTATTATGCGTGCTTTGGCTAAAACGTCTTATATTTTGAAACGGAGGGAGTACTTATTAGTTGTTTTAAATTATATATGACACTTAAAAGCTCTTACTTTTTATTAGTACAGTTGTTTAAATTAACCGAAAATTTAATCAAAATTACCAAACTGAACCGAAATGTATTAAAGTTAACCGAATGACTGAAATTGATATTTAGTTCAGTCACTATTTTCGCACTTCTAAACTCGTCGTTTAGTCGAATGCAACAAAAATAAAATAAAAGAAAATAAAAATTAGTAAAATATCCATTAGAAGAGAGAGAGAGGAGGAAACAGAGGAATCTAGGGTTTATGCGAAGCAAAAGATGGTAACAACGAGCAGCGATCAAATCCAAGATGGATCCGATGAGCAATCGAAAAGATCGGAGATTTACACCTACGAAGCACCATGGCAGATCTACGCAATGAACTGGAGCATTCGTCGAGACAAGAAGTATCGACTCGCAATCACAAGCCTCATCGAGCAATATCCGAATCGCGTGGAGATTGTTCAGCTTGACGAATCAAATGGTGAGATCCGATCGGATCCGAATCTTTGCTTCGAGCATCCGTACCCACCAACCAAAACCAGTTTCATCCCCGATAAAGAGTGTCAAAGACCCGATCTTTTAGCTACTTCTAGTGATTTCCTTCGTCTATGGCGAATCTCTGATGATGAGTCTCGTGTTGAGCTTAAGTCTTGTCTCAATAGTGATAAGAATAGTGAGTTTAGTGGTCCTATTACTTTTGATTGGAATGAAGCTGAGCCTAGACGAATTGGTACTTCTAGTATTGATACCACTTGTACGATTTGGGATATAGAGCGTGAAGTTGTTGATACTCAGCTTATTGCTCATGATAAAGAGGTTTACGATATTGCTTGGGGTGGAGTTGGTGTTTTTGCCTCTGTTTCTGAAGATGGCTCTGTGAGAGTGTTCGATCTTCGTGACAAGGAGCATTCCACTATTATCTATGAGAGTAGTGGTGAGCCTAGTACTCCTTTGGTGCGTCTTAGTTGGAACAAGCAGGATCCGAGGTACATGGCTACTGTCATCATGGGCAGTGCTAAAGTTGTCGTCTTGGATATTCGGTTTCCGGCTCTTCCTGTCGTGGAGCTTCAGCGCCATCAGGCTAGTGTCAATGCTATAGCTTGGGCTCCTCATAGCTCCTCCCATATCTGCACTGCTGGTGATGATTCTCAGGCCTTGATTTGGGATATCTCTTCTATGGGACAGCATGTTGAAGGTGGTTTGGATCCGATTCTAGCTTACACTGCTGGTGCTGAGGTTGAGCAGCTGCAATGGTCATCTTCTCAGCCTGATTGGGTTGCTATTGCCTTCTCTAACAAGCTGCAGATTCTCAGGGTCTGATCATGCTTTCCAGATTTCTGTTTAATGTGCTGTTGTTAATTTATGATCCCTTTGATCTTTGTTTTAAGCCTTATTGAGTTTCCTCTCATCTGTGCAAGGACTATGTATCTTCTTCAAATTGTGAAGCTTTAGCTTTGGGAAGTTAGTGTTAAACAGAGAGCAAGTAGATTTTGATTAACATCAGCGTTCACCGTTATATGGAATGTGTAGCTCTCTATGGTAGTTGGTATTAGCTGTGTCTCCATTGTCCATGTCATTTTTGCAATGATACTTGAACACTTGATAGGTATGTGACATTAGGCATTAGTAACATTGAACAAATAATGTAATCTTCATTACTTTACATCAATACATGCATATAGACTCTCTGTCCAACTGAAAATGGCCACAATGGCTTCTGTTCGCATCTGTAGGCTAGCAAACAAGTTCTTCTGTGGATACTTTTCTTTTTTTCAGACGGTATGCTGCAGACAAGATAATATATGAAGTAATATTATGGTTCACAATCATGTGATGGTTTTTATAGATTGTAGTCATAGTAGACTCTTTAAGAACCTCTGTTGTAAAAAGTCTGAACTTTGAAAGGCAGAAAAATGAAGACCAGCCTTATCCTCCTTATATAACCGTGACCACACATACACAGAGAAGAAGAAGCCCAAGTGAAAAGCCCAAAAATTTAAAATGAGGTGGAGGAGAGACTTTGTGAATGAGTGATCATGGAAACGAGAGAGAGATAAAACCACAACCATAGAAATGAGTAAGAATGCTATCCAGAATCTAATCCTCTTTGCCTCCAAGTCATCAATTCTTTATCCTATATTACCACTCTCTCCTTCACCAATCCTTTTTACTCTCTGCTGCTACAACCTTAACTTGGATTCTTGTTTCTGGTTACCATGGCCTCCGTTGCTTTCTCTGTGCCCAAACCATGTCTTCAGGTACCTTCCTTCTCATTCTTCTTCTTTCTGGTTTCTCTTCTTACACAAGTAGTTTAAGTGAAAATGTTGTGTTTTGCTTTCAGGGTTTCACTGAATTCTCAGGATTACGAAGCTCCTCTGCTTCGCTCCCCTTCGGCAAGAAACTTTCTTCCGATGAGTTCGTTTCCATCGTATCCTTCCAGACTTCGGCGGTGAGTTCTCTGTTTTCCTCCAACATTGTCTATAGCTTATGATCCAATATTATTATGTACTCTTTCTAGAGCCATCTCATCTCATTCCTCTCCACTGCTCATCAACTAAATGAAATGTTTGTACCAAGAAATAAGCATTGTCTATAGATAAATTTGTGTGATCGGACTTTGGCTTTTTGTCGCTGTTTTGTAAAGTATTTGGATGATTCTGTACGTGTGTCACAGATGGGAAGCAGTGGTGGATACAGGAAAGGTGTGACTGAGGCGAAGCTTAAGGTGGCCATCAATGGATTCGGTAGGATCGGGAGGAACTTCTTGAGATGCTGGCATGGTCGCAAGGACTCTCCTCTTGATGTCATTGCCATTAATGACACTGGTGGCGTCAAGCAAGCCTCGCATCTCCTTAAATACGACTCTACTCTCGGAATCTTTGATGCTGATGTCAAACCTTCTGGAGAGACTGCAATCTCTGTTGATGGCAAGATCATCCAAGTTGTGTCTAACCGAAACCCGTCTCTTCTCCCCTGGAAGTACGTCTAATCAAAGCACGACTCTTTAATCTGAAATCTAGCTAGATAAGTGTTTTTGAATATTGGCTTATGCATGGTTTTTGATATGTGTTAATTAGGGAGTTGGGAATTGACATTGTCATCGAAGGAACCGGAGTCTTTGTCGATAGAGAAGGTGCAGGGAAACACATTGAAGCTGGAGCAAAGAAGGTTATCATTACCGCTCCAGGCAAAGGAGATATTCCAACTTACGTTGTTGGTGTCAATGCAGATGCTTACAGTCATGATGAACCTATCATCAGCAATGCATCTTGCACTACTAACTGTCTTGCTCCCTTTGTCAAAGTTCTTGACCAGAAATTTGGTATGCAATTTATAGTTACGCTTTCGCTTTCTGTGTCCTCTCTTAGGAAGCTCGGTTTCTAATGTGTTTGTTTGTAACATTTCAGGCATCATAAAGGGTACAATGACAACAACTCACTCTTACACCGGTGACCAGAGGTTGCTAGACGCGAGTCACCGTGATCTAAGGAGAGCAAGAGCAGCTGCTTTAAACATTGTTCCCACATCTACAGGAGCAGCTAAAGCCGTGGCACTAGTGCTCCCTAACCTCAAAGGAAAACTCAACGGGATCGCTCTTCGTGTACCAACACCGTGTCAGTGGTTGACCTCGTTGTGCAGGTCTCAAAGAAGACTTTTGCTGAGGAAGTTAACGCTGCTTTCAGAGACTCCGCTGAGAAAGAGCTTAAAGGTATACTCGATGTCTGCGATGAGCCACTTGTGTCGGTTGACTTCAGATGCTCCGATTATTCTACAACCATTGATTCATCACTCACTATGGTTATGGGAGATGACATGGTTAAGGTGATTGCTTGGTATGATAATGAATGGGGTTACTCACAGAGAGTTGTTGATTTGGCTGACATTGTTGCCAACAAGTGGAAGTGATTTTAGTAACCATCTGAAATCGACTTGTTTCATGTTTTCCCATTTTTTCTCTTCTCTTATATACATTATTATGATTCTCAAAATATCGGGCAAGACTGTATAATTATAGCCATGAGTTATGAATTTGTAATAATAATAAACTCGGTTCAAACTTTGTTTACATTTTGTGTTTAATGAAACAGTTTTTTATAGTGTAGCTATTGAAGTTGGATTTGATATGTTAGCCTTGATGATATAAAGGCCTCTAAAATGGTGATGAGTTTGCTGTATCATTGTTAGTGGAATTGTAAGAGGTTCATTATCATTTTAGTGAGAAACAGAAATGCAAAAGAAATTATTTAATTCAGAAAATCGTAAGATGAAACTGAGAGATATTACATAAACTCAGAAGTCAGAATTTTGGGTTTGGCTAAGTTTAGTTTGAGCAACAGCAACCTCAGCTTGAGTTTTGGCTAATTCATTCTGAGCATCCTGGATTTGAGTTTGTAGTAAATGAATAATGCCAACACATCCATAAACAGGATCATCACTCTGCATTTTGCTTCAAAGCACAAAGACTCCACTGCTTCAGCTCTTGTCTGATCAGGAAGTTGCTGTCAAAAGATCACACAAAATCCAACGTGAATATAGATATGCATAATCGTACGTACGTGATCTTAAATATGATCTTAGAGAAGATACACAAAAAAAAGAAGGATGTAATAGATATATACCTGAAGCATTTTGGAAACATTACCAGCACCATAGATTCTGTGGATACATGCAAATTTTGCAGGATCGTTTGGAGGGAAATAAGGTGCGAAATGCAATCTTTTGACATCTTCTTCTCAGATATTTGCAGGCAGCACATCTTTTTGGATTCATCACAGATCTTCTCAGAAAGAACACAAAGATTGTGAAATCTAGACAAAGGATTTGGCTATTTGTATCACTTTTCGTTTCCTTTCTTTTTTTCCAATTACTCCAACGGCTACTTTCCAGTTTCTCAATGTTTAGGACATTTACTTAAGGTAACACTATTAATGTTGATTTGTCATTGTGAGTAATTAGACTATAATATTACCGTTGATGATATTACAGTTTAGGCAACATTAATGCTCGCTCCTCAAGAGAATGAATTGCACTAACTCATATTGAATTGATATAACACACTTATGTTTACTGAAACCAAAGACTACGTACCAAAATACAAAATGTCTTCAAAATTGAGTATATTGAAGCTCAAATTTCTCATACATTTTAACATAACTGTTCCAGAAAAAACTTAAGAGATAACATGGAAATGGACGATAATAGAGAGAGAGAGAGAGAGAGGCAGAGTAAAAACAAACAAAAGTTCTCAGTCTTTCTTCTTCTTCAAACTCCAAATCCTTCTTCTTCAGATCTTCTTGTACTCCTCAGACTTAATCTGAATCTTCGTAAACTTCCCCATCTGATAATTCATCGAATGTCCTCATATCAAGCTGGTACCGCAACAATCCACCAATTCCGCCAAAGCCTCTGCAAAATTGTGACCCTTCTTGGGACTTGTTAGTCACAAACTCAAGCGTACAACCGAAACGTTTATACTCATTAGCAAACCATTCAAGCAGAGGCATCTTCTCCTGAACTTCTAACTCCGCATTTGTCTCTGCATCATGGAAATTGCTTTGATTGTTCTCTTGATCTTTTCCCAAATGCTTAATCACAATTTCTCCAGTCGTGGTGTTCTTTAACTCATACCTATGGATATCAAGATTCTCCCACACTATCAGAGTTTCAACAGCACCCATTTCTAAAGCCTTTAAAGTATCATCAACACCGAAAACATATTTCCCGGTGTCTTGACTAATCTCCTCAAAGTACTTCCCAATCAATTTCTTTTCCTGTATGAACTTCACGTTCGATAGAATCTCAGCAGACAGCTCAATTGCTTGGTTGAAACCATTCTCTCCTCCGTAAGAAACATCAACCACATTCAGTATCTTAGCTTGAAGACGAGGATCAAACAGTTCTGACTGACTTAACTCGGTCTTGAAATCCGCTGAACCAGCAAGTATAAGACCAGAGACATTGGGCTGACTCGTAGCTGGATTAATGTAAAACTGAGTGGCAAGCTCCGCAGTTTTCCTCACATAGTTATGTCTCTTCTCCATCCTAAGACGAGCAAACCGGAGCGCAGACTGTCCTCCTCTTCCGTGCTTCTTAGGAAGATCGACAGTGAACTTGTGCAGAACCTCTCTAGTATTCCCACTCAAAGTACCAAACAAAGTTCCATTTCCATCCATAATAATGAAACCAAACTTGTCATCAGACTCTAAAAGCTCGTTCAAAGGCTCGGTGTGGAACTTATTGTCACACAAGTACAAGGAAGCATTTATGGGCTTGAAAGGCTCGAAATCAATCGTCACTTTCTTCTCCTTACCATCATCCGTAACAATGGTTCCAGTGTACAGAACAAGACCATTTGGAGGAACTTTGTTGTAGAGCTTCAATCTCTGTTGAGCTGAAGTAATTGCAGACAAAACAGATTGACGGTTCACACGACTCTTGATATTTGAGGCGGTTCCGTATTCATCAGAAAGCATCTTAGTTACACGAGCTACCTGATCTCTAGGAGGCATAATGAGAGAGATCATACTGGTTCCATTACCTCTAGCGGTTTCAAGACCCTTGATTAGCTTCTTAATCTTCCAAATCTCAATGTTCTTATCTGATTCTTGGTCTGCCATGTTCTTCCCCCCTTCAAGCTTAAGACACAGCACGCGAATCAAAACTACTACTACAACAACAACAACAAAAATCGAAACTTTAAAGCTTGAAATTAACTAAACGAAGCAAAACGAGTTTCGATTGATTTAAGCAGACCCAGATTGAAATTGGAAGTAAAAATCGAAACTTTAACATGCCAAGATTGATTCGGTACATAGAGAGATCGAAAGCTCGAAGATTTACGTACCTGTGTGTGTCAATCTCTCTTCTCTGTAAGCGATTCTCGCACCTTCTCGACCCAGAAATGAGTCTCCTTTTAGGGTTTGTTTTTCACTGGTTTCAACCCCTTTTCACCGAACACGTGACTCTCACGTGAAGAGATATGAAAGTAAATCAGTTTTTTTTTTTCTTTTTTAACGCGGGACGGATTTTTCTTGCTAAACACCAAAAAATTACAGCATTATATATGGGCTTCGAATTAATGTTAAAAGCCCATTATAAACGGACAATTGTATTTTCTTGAACTGATCTTTTGTTTTTTCCCTAATGCAAGACTAAATTTGCAATTTGGTAATACTGATTTTAAATTTTTCTTAGGAGAAGTGTAATTCCTATTTGGTAATACTGATTTTAAACGGCAGATGATTGAAATGGCTTATGAGAAAGTGGATCCAACAACTTGTAAGTTGAAAAAAGTTGAGCTTAGAGCAAATTTTTGGTTAGGCTCTACAAAGATTATCAAGCTAAGTCTATGGCAAATGCTTTAGGTGTTTCAGCAGCTCCAACTCCACATGAGTTAGTTTCTCAGTCTCCAATTGATGATGATTTCGATTACGTATGTGTACTTTCTTTACAATACTAATTTTGCAATAATTTTGTATCATAATTTTGCAGTTTGACTAGTGATAATGATGATGTGAATCTTTATGTAGGATCTTTTTGAGCTTGAAAGAAACATTGGAGTTGGGGTGGACAATACAAAGACACTTTTGGATATCTATTTAGATGAACCAAGATTAGAGAGGAAGTCTTTCCCGAATTTGGATGTTTTGTCTTATTGGAAAGACAACCAACATTGACTTGGTGATTTAGCATGTATGGCACGTTATTTACTAAGTATACCCATCACCACAGTTGCCTCAGAGTTTGCGTTTAGCATCGGATCTAGAGTGTTAACTTCATACAGAAACCGTTTACTTCCAAAAAATGTTCAACCTCTATTGTGTACTCGTAACTAGTTAAGAGGATTTGCAGAATATGAAGGTAACTTACGAGTAAGACTTACCACATGTACAAAACTTATGTATCTAATTTAGTGACTTAGCAACTAATTCACAGCTTTAATAGGTAACACAGAAGACGAAGAAGATGAAAAAGATGCTCAAAACACAGGGAGTAATCAGGATTAGTGATGAAGCTGTTCAAGCATCTCCTCATGATATCGGTTTGTTAACATCGTTTGCTAATACAATAATACCATTGGTGATTTTGTTAATCTTTGCTAATACCATTAGTGATGAAGCTAAACTTTAGCTGCTAAAGCCATTGTTCTGTTGGATGATTATGTATTGACGTCTGTTCTGTTTGTGTGTGTTTCAGCTGATATGGACAACGGATCTTAAAGAATGATGAAGAAGAATGTTTCAGGGTTTGCTACTACTTCCTCGTTGTGTTCATGTTTCTAATAGATCATTTGGGTTTTAACTTGATAAGTTGATCATCAACAGTTGATGTAATGTTACTCCATTACTCGTTCTGTTGTTCATTTACATTAACCAAGTATATGACTTGTTTAACAGTTCAGGTAATGTTACTCCGTTACTCGTTCGGTTGCTGTAGAAAAAAAAATAACACTAAGCTTAAATGGGTAAATGGGCCTTAATGGACCAGTATAAATTTCACGGGCCTAAAGGGGCAGGGTTTAAACGGGCTCGGATTTAAATGGGTATTAAAAAGTTATGTGAAATAGGTTCGGGTTTAAACGGACCGGGTCCACGCATATTAACATTATTACCAATTAGCATTGTGCATTTATTTTACTTGTTAACCGTCCTTGATTCCTTATACCAATGTATATTCTAGTATTTAAGTGGTTAAGAAATTGAAACATTGATTGATCAAAGTGTAAAATAACTGAACTTATGCTAGATTTTAACATGTGGTATACCGCGTGCATATATTTTTTATTATTATATATATTTTATGTTGTATTTGTTTGTTAAATATTAGATGTTTTGTAAATAGATGAATAACTAAATTTTCCGGTCGTTTGTGTAAATGTTTATATTAATTTTTTAATTCGCAATATACTTCATGACAATTTGTATGTTATATTTAATTTGTTTTGTTTAGTATTTGAGATTCTATTTTGATTTTTAATTATTATAACAAAAAATAAAGGGATCTAAATACATAATAAGTCATTTATACGCTATGATTAAGTCACATTTTTCCTAATGGTTTAATTATTTTAGGCAATTTTAGTTAAATCAACTTAATTTTATATGTCAAATATTCTAATATTAATAGTGTTGACAAATAATAAAATGAGGATTTAACCCGTGTTAACATAAATTTAACGATATTTTATTAATTCCAACATGTCTTTTTTATAACGCATCTACTATATAACCATATTATATAGTATTTTAAACTTTTTTATTTTTACATATTTGTAAAATTTTATTAATTATATATATAGTAATTATAATATTTAAGCAAATGTGAATCGAAGTTCTTCTTACGTTAAGAACCAAAGCACTTTGGAAAACAAAATGGATATCAAATTATTATTTTGTTTGTTTGCAAAGGATTCAGAGAAATCATATATTCTAAACACAATAGAAAGTTTTGTTACATAAATCATAGTTTATGTTTTCATATTGATTGCTATAATTTTTTAGTTAGAATGAAATATAAAATATTTAGGAAACAAAATCTGAATTAATGTTATGTTTAGAAATGTTTTAGGGATTCACTTTGTAAATAAAATTTTAAATAAATACAAATAAATGGGTAGAACCCAAAATGTACTTCAAAAATATATAAATAGATATGAATAACAAGTCGGATCGGATAACCCATAAGTTTTTGAAATATATATGAGAAAAATAAGAAATACTAAACAATGTCTTTTTTTTTTTTTTTTTGGGCAAACACTAAACGATGTCTTACTACACTATTTTATAGCTAAGATGGGCTAAAGGACAAACATAAATTCATATACCATTCTCATTACATTTTACATTGTAAACCATCAGAGGGATATAGAGAGGCTGAAAGAAACCACAGGAAAGTTTCCCATCACCTGCATTGAAAAGATTAATAATACTAGTGGAGATTTGAATTAAGAAATATTGATAACCCAAAATAAGTCTGTCTTAAAACAATATAAAACGTATAAGCTAGACGGTCTCTACAACAAAGGCAGATGATTATATCATACATTGAATTATTAGATAATATGTATGAAATTCCACCAAAGACCAGTGAAATCTTATGCTCTCAGTAATATTTCCTAACAAAATCAATCATCCATGTTAAAAGAAGTTGCATTTAACTAAAATGTGAACTCCTAACATATAAACTATGTAAAAAAAGAAACTAAGTCCTTAATTTAACAGAAAAACAACAATATGCATGTTTGTTGGAATATACTCCCTCCATTTCAAAATATAAGATGTTTTAAGTAAAGCACGCAGATTAAGAAGTTTTTACGTTTAACAAGTTCAACCAATCATAAACAATACTGCATAATATAAAATACTAAACTAATCTAAAAGTTACTTTAAAACTTGAAAACATTCTATATTATGAAACAAAAAACTTCTCTAAAACATCTTATATTTTGAAAAAGGAAGAAGTCTATATATATATCGAAAAAATTAGGAGAAAGGGAAAAATATAGGTAGAAAAAACTAATAAAAAAAGATATGCGCGTGCGACATAGATTTTGATTAAAGAGAGCCTAAATGGACGGTGAAGACACTCCATGACTCTCACACTCATGACTTTTGTATTCATAAATATGTCGAATATAATGCACCTACATATATATATCCCATTACTCGAGTCGAATTATGTGTTTTACAATAATAGTCATATAATTTCTTAGTTACAAACTTCAGCCTAATTTAATGTACTTCAAAACTATCATTTGAAGTATATAACAATTTTTTTTTTCTTTACAACTCTACACTATGTTAATTAGTTATCGATGATATATAATATATTTGCCTAAAAACGTCAAGACTCAAGAGTGATTTGCACGAAATTGAGTATGTATTTTATTTTTCTAACAATCAATATTGTGATTGATGGATGATTATTATTATATCAAAAGTTAGGTTTCATAGTTCGTAGCCATAAAATTATAGAAGAGAATGTGGCCTTTCCACCAAAGGCTAAGTACTAGTATTATATATTAATAAGTGCTTCTAAAACTCCACTAAAAAACCATTTACAAATTTTCTTTTTTTGTTTGTAACTTATGAGGAAATTAAAAGTTCTTACATTCATAGTTTTCCTGATGAATATTCTCTTAATTCTGACTTATTGAGCCTTTTCTCCTTCTAAATTTTATTTCCAAAGTTTTCACATTTTTTGTTGATTAACTTGCTAATTTAGTTTTTATTAAAAGAAAAGCTTGCACATTTCACTTTACAGTTTTGTTTCTTTTTAGATAGCAACTGGCATATATACTAATAAATGATTAAAAATAGCTTCACCAAGATGTTATAAATCCTGAACAATATTTAGACAGTACTAAACTCCATCGGACTAATTTAGATGATGTAATACTACAAGCAATATGTAAAGTAATATTAAACCTCTGAAATTGGACATACATCATCATAACACTATGGACTAAAATAAAAAAGCTGATACAATAGCCATCACCTTCTCACATCCACAAAAAGTAGCAGAAGGGAAGCAAAAGGATATATCATGATCTCCCAAAATAAACACAAAAGGAAATATAGTAAACATAAATACCTAGAATCGGTGGCGTTATTGACCTAGAACTCATCTGATGACCTCTAGCACCGAAAACCTAAATATAAGATTTTGATTTTTAAGGTTTTATGAAGGGCAAATCTTGTCATAGGACCGAGCAACTTTTTGTGAATAATAACCACCAATATTACTCTTCCTCAAGCAATAGCCAATGCTTGAAGGAACCAAAGGCCCTTGTGTTTTGCCGTACGAGTTCCAACACAAAGCTTGTTGTTGCTGATGAGTTTGTAACCCTCTGATCCCTCCAGAAGGTCTTAGCCTTATATCCATAAGATCCACTCCCATGCATGGCACGTTGTTGCTGCATGCGATACGTACCGGTTGCACCGTGAAACTACCTACAATGTTGTTGTATTTGACCCCGGAAATCGACACTGCACGTGTCTGATTCTTACACGTGGACTTGTCGCAGTAGTATTGGTCGATTACTATTGGAACCTTCACGTCCGTTACTTGTATGTTCGAAAATGTTAGGTTCTTGACGACCCCCAATCCTCCCTGCGGTTACATACACGTCGTTCACTTAAAAGTTTACAATGTAAAGATCGAAAAATAAATCCGATAGCTTAACCTTAAGAAAATATTGTATGCAAAACATAAACATTGAACAGAAAGGCAGATTAGACTCGTTTACGTAGAAAGACTTGCGTTGTTTAATGGGTTTTCTTCGAAAAACAAAATTTTCATAATACCATGTATTAGATTCATATATTTTACTTGGGGTCAGGGATGTCATGACACTATCATTTTTAGAAGTAATAATGTCCTCTTTGTATAAATTATAAGATGTACCTGCCAAGTCTTGATTCGAACACCAGAAAGAGTGTTCTGTATAGAGATATCCTCTACAATAATATCAGAAACACATGCCACACTCTTATCTTTCCCTAGTCCACCTATGCTGTGATTCACAAACGAAAATAAATACCAAAAAAAAATAATAATAATCAGTAAAAATTGAAAAAGTAATATACTGAAAAATAAATGGATATATCAAATATTATTATTATACCTGATGCCATGGCCAGGGCCACAATTGATGTGATGGATATGAACATTGGAGGAGCCGGTTTGGATGGATACACAGTCATCTCCTGTTTAACAAGATTAAAATAGAAAATTTTAGAGTTAAATCCTCCCCAAAATAGCTGAATAGTATATAACTATTATAATAACTTTTTGATTTGTGATTAATATGTAAAACATTTAGAATCTCTGGTCCATGTAACTTTTCTTAATTCATATATTAAATATGAGTTATAGATTAAAGAGAAGATAGCCTTTTCATTCTGCATGCTTGGTTGTTTGCATAAAAAGTTAGTTTGGTGACAGTTATACCGTTATTAAGTGTTATCTTTTTAATTCAGCCAATGATGTCTTTTCCTGTTTCATGTCTTTATTCTATGATACTTTTAAAAATTTACATTATCTTTTCGTCCTAACCTATTATTTTTTCACTTTGGCGTCTACAACGTGACAACCACTATGTTCAATTATATATATATATATATATATATATGTATTTTATAGTTTCCTATTTGTATTTTCAAATTGCAGAATGATAGAGTCGCATCATACTAATGGAACGGTATAATAGGCAGAACAAGATTCATCTTATAATTCTATATATCTATGTAGTGGCACTATCTTCTTGATTTCTGGTTTATATCGTTCTTTTTTCTCAAGAAAAGCTTTTTTATGTTAAATCTTTAGTTTGATCCGGCTAAATTTCTTAGGTGTAGTGATCATATGAAAATTCAAAATCTATGGAACTATATATAATTTAGTACTATATATAGTTAATGAACAGAGAAAATAAATGTAATTTAAAGTAAGAGAATATGAATTACCACAAGCGATGTTAGAGTGTTGAATCTCGACGTTACGTGTGTTCTGGAGGTGGATACCGTCGGTATTCGGGCTATTCTCCGGCGACGAGATCGTTATGTTGTTGACTTTGACTCCGTTGGAGTCATCGAACTTCAAATGACACAGTGGGCTGTTCACGATGCTTATGTCACGGACCGTCACGTTCTCACTTGCATAAAACCTAAGTGCCTATACGTATTATTATAATTCACTTAAGCCATCAATAAATATTTCACGAATCGCTAGTTAAAATAAAATTATTTTGTAAATATAGACTTACGCACCGTTGGTTTCATTGGTGGGATATACTTGTTTCTCGACTGAAAATTGGAAACAAACCACAAAATAAAACTTAAAATCTCAAAATAAAAAATAAAAAAATATATCAAACGAACATATAGCAAAACGTTTTAAATTCTTTTATTAATCCTGATTGCATTCATAGTTAAATATTGAATATTGTTTCAGTCTTTCAGTATATAGTGATCTAATTATTAGTATTTTAAATTAGCAACGAAATAAAAATAAAGAGCACCTGAGTCTGATAAGTCTCTATGTTCCACCAGTTAGAGCCACGACCGTTAAGAGTCCCTGAGCCTTGGATGGTCATATGAGTGACCCATTTGAAGTTAAGCCACTGAAATAAGCTTGACTTAGGCCATGACCCTATCTTTTCCGGAGCCACTAAGGTGCCTTCTATTTGAATCACCGTATCATCCTTGCACGGACCTTGCAGTGTTACTGCCTTCACCATAAACTGTTTTCCTGCCGGAATCTCCACTTTCCCACCGGCCACTTTGCAAGCCGCCTTCCACGCTCCGACCAATGCCTGCCCACCTCTCGATTAGAAAATGTTTTACACAAATGGCAAACGAAAACGAAATGCTTGAAAATATATGGACGACGTACCTTTGAGTCGTCGGAGAGTCCATCACCCACGGCACCGAAGGAGAGAATGTTGAAAATGCCATCGTGGGTGGACGGGTAAGGAGCCGGTGCGGGAGAGCCGGAAGGGGTAGTTTTGGAATGACGACGGTGTTTGGATTTGATCTTCTTGACGTGATGTTTACGACCCTCGACGGAGATGGTGGAGATGGCGGCGGCTACGATAATGACACCGAGCAGCATAGCTAAAAGAGGCGAACTCTTTCTTGTCTTCATAATTTATTTCTCTTATAACTTTTTATTATGTTTAATTTGATTATTTGTGTTGGTGTATTGTGTCAAAGGCATTGGATACAAGAAAGGTATTATATAGCAATAATTCTACTGAATCGACCCTTCCTTTTGTATTATTTTCAGAAATGCCCTATAAAACTCGAGCAAAAAAAAAGGACTTTATATTTTATTTTGTATGTCAGCATGTATAGTAGACTTAGAGATTTTCGCACGCCAATTAATCCTTCATACAATTTCTCCTACATGTACCAAAAATATATGACCTACTTATATATCTAAATAGGCTGTAAATCTGATTCTTCCTGAAGCAAGGTGCTGATTTTGACATCCAAATTTTCTTTTAGCAACAATGAATGAAAAACTCATGCATGCAAGTATGCAACAACCACAATTTAAATTTATGTTTTTTGTTTTTGTCAACAAAAATCTAATGTATGCAATTTAAATTTATGTTCTTCTCCTCCTAACTTGGCAGTCATTTATCTACGAAATCTAATGTACTCCTAAACTTGGTACGCATTATTTATCTACGATGTGTGATATTAAAAGAACAACAAAAATTCATTTCTCGAGAGACTTTTTGCACATGTATCTTTAAAATTGTGGATTGACTAGTGCAAAATAAAAGTACTTCTATTCGCGTCACAACACTTTCATTTTCGGTATTAGTAATTAAATATAGGTATGCACTTCAAAACCAATTGATAAAAAATGAAGAGACCGATGTATGTTACTCTATATATTAGTCAAATTTGTCAATGTCTCCATGTGGGACGATTCGAATACTTGGGTCATATATCTTGCAAATATGGTTCTCCATGCCAATTGATTTTTTAAAAGTTCACTGGAATTTTTTCTTCAAACATACATTTAGGGTACAATCTAACACATCTTAGAATAAATTATATTTGCGTAAATCTACACAGACAAATGCAAAACCAACGTACGAGGCACTTAATTTCTATCTTTCAACACTTTTTCATAGGCTTACAATACATTATTTGGGTCTACTGTCAATTAATAGTTTCTCATGCATGAACAATAATTTTAAGCCTTTTTGATTCTTGAATTGGTTCCAAATTAACAGAACGATGAGAAATAGTGTAAAGACCAGTTTTTAAGTGTGCTGCTCCACAAAATCCAAAATGGTAACACAAATGCCAACTAAAAAGCAATAAAGCATTACAATAAATGACCAGAAATCTGCAATTCATGTATCTCTGTGTACATTCTTTAAAAATAAAAACAAAGAGCTGATAGCTAATTAATAATATGACATAGATTATGTTATGGATAATTTTTTTAAAGACCCCATAATAGAAAAGGTGGTGAATTGTTGCGTAATAATAAAAATGAGTTAATGGGGGAATGATCTGTAGCAATTGCTTGTTCCTCAATCATAAGCAACCGTTATATACCCCTTTTCATTATAAAAGTAAAAAAAAAAAGACCTTATCCAAAAATAAAAAGTTGGTTTCCGAAAAAATGTTTAAATCTCTTCAATGTACTTTCGCTAGTTTAACAAATTCAAATGTGCTTAGTTAGCTTAGTTAATCAAGGAAAATTTGTATTACATCGATAGGTTTTTAACACAACACTAATTAAGTAGTAGAAAAGTTTACATCTTGTAAGTCTTAATTAGAATATGTGGATTGAATATTGAACTTGTAAGCTAACTGTTTTTCCATTACCATCGTTTTCGTGTTACCGCAGATCGATCCATGATTTATATATATGGTATATTACTATGTCAATTGTAGCCGACAAATTAAGAGTTATGATTAAAACAAAAAAAACTTTCCGAAACAATTACTATTTATTTATGGAGAGAACTATGAAAAGAAACAATAATTATCTAGTACAAAAAGAATTATTATTATGACCATTTATATCACAGTGCAAGAGCTTAATATTAATTTGCCAAAAGAAGACAAAAATTAAAGTTGGGTGTTCGGTGGATTTAAAAGGTTATGAGTTTAGGACAAACTTAAGTTGGCAATACACCACTATTTCTCTAGTGATTTTTCGTGAGTTTTTAATTAAATTTAAATTGTCCTAGAAACATAATTCCTTAAATATTATAAGCCAAAAAGATGAATCAATAATTATAGAAAATAGTATACCAGTTCAAAGTATTATGTTATAATACTGTATATATATATATATATATATATATCTATGCATAATATTATTCATAAAAAATAGTTTTATTTTTAGATGAAATCGAAAAACTTGAAGTCTTGTTTAAAAACCAAACATATATTATAATAGGATAACTTCGCAAATAACACCTTCAATGCCAAGCTGAAAAAAAAGGAAAAGAAAACGCATTCGCTTTAAAACTTATAAATGAAACAAAACAACAATGAACGCTTGTCTATCAAATCTTTCGTCTTTCAAGTTTTAACTAATGTTCTAAAAATTCCCGCCTAGCACCGATTATGTTCCGTAAAATTGTTAGGCTCACCCTCTCCACTTTGATTAACGACTAATCCCCATCTAGCATCGATTATTTAATTATAACTATTTAATTTGATTATAACTCGTCTAATTTGATTACTTTACGCTTAATCTTGTATTTAATAATTATTTTTAGAGTCAAATATAAACTAAATATGTATTTTTTTTTGTTATTTAGACATTTAAATTAAGAGTTCATGTTGTTTTATAATAACTAATGTACAAATTTTTTAATAAAAATCATAAATTTTCTTTTAAAGTTACGTTTTATGTATTTTCCGTAATTTTAAAGACAATTATATATTTTTATTATTTTATTTGATATTTTTATTTTAACATAAACACAATTATACATATATTTAATACTATATAGAAAAAGATGGCTACCTACACGAAGTATAGGAGAATACATGGTCACACATACCAAGTATATTATTGTATCCTCAACTACACGAAATATATGTATTACATGCTCACATGCATGAACTATATGATGTTATGTGGTCAACACCATAAACATACAATCCGGTACACCGGTCGACTGATTCCGACGTTGACTCCGGCATTGACTCCGGTGTTGACCAAAAAAATGTATTCTAAACTTTTTTTTATTAAAAAAAATAGATTAAATCATTAAAGGTTTTCATGATTAAAAAACATATTCAGTTCAATAACTAAATATTTTTATATATCTCTAATGTTTCATTCTTATAATTAGTTAATTATTATTTTTCCAAGCTAAACTAATGGTTAAATATAAATCATTAATAATTATTTTCAAAATGTAATATAATGGTATTTGCAAAATACTCTTATTCTATACTCTTTTGCAAACATACCCTCAAATCAAATATATTGGTTTGCTAAAATCAAGTTTTTGTATCTTTATCTTTTATATATTAGAAGTAAATATTGTGAATTTATTTGTTGTTGTTTACATGTTATTAAGAGTATGTAAATATTATAGCAAAAGTATCTAAAATTTTGTACAACATTTACCATGCAAACTTTAGAGTAAAGAGTCATATACTTAATTTTTTGCATATTATTTTTCTATTGAAAGTAGTTGAATTTGATTTTATTGATTTTTAGTATTTAAATAATCTGATTATCAAAGATTTATATATATATATATATATATATATATAGATATCTTGAAAATAATTATTTGTAACTTTTATTTAACCATTAATTTTTCTTTAAAAACAAAAATTAACTAATTGTAAGAATGAATACATTAGAGATATATAAAACTATTTAGATATTTAATTGAATATGTTTTTTAATCATGAAAAAGTAAAAATGTGTATATATAATATTTATCATTTCTGATTTTCAATAGAAAAAAATTAAAATACATTTTTTTTTGCCAACGCCGGAGTCAACGTCGGTCTTTGTCGAAATCAGTTGACCGGTGTACCGGATTGTATATTTATGGTGTTGGCCACATAACATCATATAGTTCATGCATGTGGTCATGTAATACATATACTTTGTGTAGTTGAGAATACAATAGTATATTTGGTATGTGTGACCATGTATTCTCGTATACTTCGTGTAGCTAGTCATATTTTTTCCTTTTATTTTATTAATAATTTAATAAAATAACTTTAAAACTAGTTTCCGTTTAATCTCTGATTTTCTTGCTAAGCGCTGGACCCACAACCACCGTCCAACTAGCCCCTAACGATTTCTAATAATACAGACGTTTTAACATATCAAAATCAAATCATTTCCTACCTACCTGCTTATGTCTGGTTTACTGATTTATAAATAGTAAGTTTTTTCAACATGATCCCATTAAACATTGGAACTAAACAATTAGGAGAAGACACGATTGATAAATATGCAACCAACCATCATCTCCTATCTTCTTAACCGTGGGCCCGTGGCTTTGAACTGTGTCTTCATCGTTAATATTTTGACTATCTTGTCTATCCAAAAATAGTTTGTTATAAATGAAATTTTTTGATATTGACAGTTCGATTAATAATTTTATGAAAAGATACTATTATGTTAAAAATAAATTATATTTTTACTCAGTTTCTTTTTTAGAATAATATTATTGTAGATATTTTACTTTATGAATCAAAATTTTTTGATAACAAAAAAAATTAATTTCTTTTTAGAACACCACATCAAATTTTTTTTACGCAGGATTGTAGATTAGATATAGCAAAATAAAAATAAATATAAGTTTAAATATTGAATCAATTATGAAAACCACTTTTCTTAGCGACAATTGTGGATTTTTCCATTTTCAATATTTTAAAATATAATTTAGACATTAAGTTTGAGTTTCTTTTATTCCATTTTTAAAAAGTTTAGTAATTACTATGAAGTATGTCTTAGTAAATAAAATACAAATCACAAATGTATAGCTTTTAGAGTGGCTAATAATGACGATATATCTAAAATATTTAAAGAAAATGGCAGATTCAAAAGAATTAGAATAAAAATTGGCAAAATCTATAATAATCTCTTAAATAATACAGGTCTAACTAGTTTTCATGGTTTATATCTACAACTACAACTTTGCTCAATCATATAACTATCCTTACTAAGAGATTGAATCCTTAGGGATCCTTATATATTGATCAAACTTATTATGCATTTAGATTTTTATCAATTTGTTTGAGTCTATGTTGAGTTTATGAGCTTGAGTTTAAGGAACAAAGTAATAAAATCTACTTATAATCTATAAACAACATTCTGAGAACCGAATATGAACCCTACTCGTTTGTTGGAACCATAGACTTGCTTGCGCATGAGGGAAGGAAACTTTTTCTTCATTTCACCAAAGATTGGAGATGTTGTGTTAAGCTGGGAAGGAAGCTTTGCACTGCTTCTGTGAAAACAATTTTATGCTTGCCTACCCAAGGGGTCACAACAAGACTCTTCTTTTTGGCACCATCCCCTCCATCTTCATCTTCTTCTTCACTTAGTATTTTCACTTGAACAATATAAGAATATTAATATATTTTCTTATGGAACTGAGATCATTAGTTAATACCTTAAATGGATGAATGTCATTTTTAAACTAATTCATCTAAGTAACATTGCTTTCTAACAAATTTTGTACACTCGACTTCAATTGTTTGTTTGTTTGTTTTTTCTATTCATGAATTGTATTTGTCCATCCCAATATTACATGATTATTTGTCTAAAATGTCTGAATTCATGTTTTTTTTTTTCTTTTAATTCTCACGGTGAAATACTTTATTATAGCAAACTTTAAATAATAAAAGTCCAATTTACATGATTTAGATTACTTTTCTCGTTGTGATGTTGTTACTTGTTCTCTTTATATAGGTATTGGGAAGTGATTGGGTTTCTTTTATGTTGGATAAGCTTTGAGGCTTAGGCCCAAGATATTCTTACAAAGGAATGCTAAGAATAAAGAAGAAGATAAGCTCAAAACATATTTAGGAAGGAATCTAAATATTTGTGTTTTCCTATTAGGATTAGGATTTATGTTTTTATAAATAGCTATGTTGAGTTGTGACATAGGCTATGAGATTAAGAGAGCTTTGGGGTGTTTAGTTTTTGAGAGGATATTTTTCTAAACACATTAATAAAGATAGTTGTTCTTTATATTGTTCAAGTTTCTCTTAATCCTTTTATTTGGTATCAGAGCAAGGTTTGAATCAATCCAAAGGACCGGATTCTTTGATTCAACATGAGCGAACTATCAACGAATACTCGACAAAAGGACGTTGAGAAATCAGTCTCGATTCAATGCCCTCAACTCACCTCTTCAAACTATACAGTTTGGTCGATGAAGATGAAGGTGATACTCCGAATTCAAAAGGTTTGGGAAACCATTGAACCAGGCTCTACGGATGAAGATAAGAAAGATATTGCAACAGCTCTACTGTTTCAGTCAATCCCTGAGTCGCTCATTCTTCAAGTTGGTGACCTTGCCTCACCTAAAGAGATTTGGGAATCAATTAAATCAAGAAACATGGGTGCAGACCGTGTTAAGGAGGCTCGATTACAGACTTTAATGTCTGACTTCGATAAGCTACGGATGAGTGACTCAGAGAAAGTCGATAGCTTTGCTGGAAAGTTATCTGAAATCGCAACACAGGCAACATCACTCGGACAACCAATCGACGAACCCAGATTGGTAAAGAAATTACTCAACAGTGTGCCAAGAAACAAGTTTATTCACCTCGTTGCCTCTCTAGAACAAGTATTAGATCTCAATACTACTAGTTACCAAGAGATTGTTGGTAGACTCAAAGCTTTTGAGGAGAGAATACAAGGAGAAGATAAAAAAGATGACACACAAGGAAAGTTGTTGTTTACGGGTTCCGACTATCAAACACAGTCGAACTATAATCAAAACTTTAACAACTTCAGAGGAAGAGGTCGTGGCCGTGGTGGCAGGGGATACAGAGGTCGCGGCAGAGGACGAGGCAGAGGAAGATATAATGGACAAGATCGAACTGACTGCCACACAAACCAGAACCAAACTCAAGAAAAGAAAGAAAAGTCTATAACATGTTTTCGGTGTGACAAAGTTGGACATTATGCTTCTGCCTGTCCCGAAAAATTTCAAAAGTTGCAGGAAGCAAACAAGGTTGAAACAGAGGAAACAGAGAAGGCTGATCAGACTCTATATATGCATGAAGTTGTCTTCTTGAATGAAGATAAACTTATTCCCAAGAACTATAGTAAAGAAGAAGGTATGTGGTACTTAGACAACGGAGCGTCTAATCACATGACTGGTCATGAGTCATACTTTTCTGAGCTTAACAAGAACATAAAAGGAAAAGTTAAATTTGGTGACGGATCGTGTGTAGAAATTAAAGGAAAAGGGTCAATTTTATTTGAAAGCAAGGATGGAGAACAGATTTTGGTATATGATATATATTTTATCCCTGACCTCAAGAGTAATATACTAAGCCTAGGACAAGCAACTGAGGTAGGTTGCGATGTTCGAATGAGAAGAGATTATCTGACAGTTCATGACCCAAGTGATAGACTTCTAGCTAGAGTTATGCGCTCTGCAAACCGACTGTACAAGATCAGTCTCAAGATAGGAAGACCAACATCATTACTATCCCGCCTTGAAGATAACACCTGGAAGTGGCACGCAAGACTTGGTCACATTAGTTTCAAAACGATCAAAGCAATGTACCTGCAGAAAATGGTTCTCGGTTTAACTAATGTGAAAGATGAAAAATTGCTATGTGAATCGTGTTTAGTTGGCAAGCAGACACGACATGTTTTCCCGAAAGCCACACAGTTTCGTGCCTCTAAACCACTTGAACTACTACATGCGGACCTGTGCGGCCCCATCTCTCCTGCAACTCTCGCAAACAACAAGTATGTTTTTGTGATTATTGATGACTACTCAAGGTACATGTGGTCTATTTTGATAAAGGAGAAGAGTGAAGCTTTTGGAAGCTTCAAAGGCTTTAAAAATGTAGTAGAGAAAGAACTTGGAAGTTTTATCAAGACTCTAAGAACTGATAGAGGGGGAGAGTTTACATCAGGAGAGTTTAATGATTTTTGTGAAGCTGTTGGAATCACAAGACATTTAACAGCTCCTTATACCCCTCAACAGAATGGTGTGGTTGAGAGGAGGAACAGAACCTTAATGGAAATGACAAGAAGTCTACTTAAAGGTATGGAGGTGCCAAACTATCTTTGGGGAGAAGGAGTTCGTCATTCTACTTATTTGATTAATAGAGTGCCTACCAAAGCATTAAACAATATGACACCTTATGAGAGTTTGCGAGGAAGAAAGCCAAATATCGAGCACTTAAGGGTATTTGGCTGTGTTGCGTATGCGAAAGTTGACAATGCACTTCTAAAGAAGCTTGATGATCGGTCAAAGCCACTGCTACACCTTGGAATTGAGCCTGGATCTAAGGCTTATAGATTATTTGATCCCTCTACTCGTAGAATCACTGTTAGCCGAGATGTTGTTTTCAGTGAAAAAGACAAATGGTCGTGGAGTACGACCAGAGATAATGCTAATAGAGGACCTGGTATGTTTCACATGCGTTGGGGAGAAGTAGAGGATGTTGGAGAAGGACCAGTTGTAACAGAAAACAATGCAGAGGATGCAGGGGAAGATGAAACAGAAAGTGTTACATCTCAAGAGAACATAGATGATCATGAAGGTGATGTCACACAAGAAATTCAGAATCAGCCTCTAAGGAGGTCTACTCGTCAATCAAATAAGCCAAAACGGTTCGAAGACTATGTCCTGTTAGCAACAATCGAGAGTGAGACACTTCTGTTACTAATAAACAATGAACCAAGGAACTACAAGGAAGCTAAAGATCAACAAGTATGGAGAATTGCATGCAGAGAGGAAATAGAATCCATCAACAAAAACAAGACATGGAACCTTGTTGATAGGCCAAGAGGAGTGAAGGTAATTGGTCTTAAGTGGGTCTTTAAAATTAAAAGGAATGCTGATGGTTCTATAAGCAAACACAAAGCTAGGCTTGTGGCAAAGGGTTATGTGCAAGAGAGTGGTGTAGATTTTGATGAAGCATTCGCTCCAGTGGCACGCTTAGAGACCATTCGACTTTTGATTGCTTTGGCTGCGACAGATGGATGGGAAATCCATCACTTGGATGTGAAGACAGCCTTCTTGCACGGTGAGTTAAAGGAAGATGTGTACGTAGATCAGCCTGAAGGTTTTGAGATCAAAGGTGAAGAGCACAGGGTTTATAAATTGTCAAAAGCTTTGTATGGTCTTAGGCAGGCTCCTCGAGCTTGGAATACAAAGCTGGATCAGATCTTGAAAGAGATGGGTTTCAAGAGATGTGTTAAAGAAGCCTCTGTGTATCGAAGATCAATTCATAATGATCTACTCTTAGTAGCGGTGTATGTTGACGATTTGTTGGTGACAGGGAACAATCTTATGACTATAATCGAGTTCAAGAAGGGTATGTCTACAAAGTTTGAAATGACAGACCTTGGTAAACTTACGTATTACCTTGGTATTGAGGTGAGACAAGAGAAAGATGGAATTACTATCAAGCAAGAAGGATATGCGAAAAGGATATTACTTGAGGCCGGATTAGAAAGCTGCAATCCGACCTTGATACCGATGGAGTTCGGACTGCAGGTGTCAAAATCTTTCGATGAAGCAGAGATTGATTCCACTCGATATAGAAGATTTGTTGGCTGCTTGAGGTATTTGGTACACACTCGCCCCGACCTTGCATTTGCTGTTGGAATCATTAGCAGGTATATGCAGAGTCCACGCAAGTCGCATGGTGAAGTTATGAAGCAAATTTTGCGATATTTAAGAGGAACAGCTTTGTACGGACTGAAGTACAGGCGAGGAGGATCGAAGGAGCTTGTCGGATTTAGTGACAGTAGTCACAATGTTGATCAGGATGATGGAAGGAGCACAACTGGTCATGTGTTTTTCTTTGGAAGCACCCCTGTTACTTGGTGTTCGCAGAAACAGGACACTGTTGCGATGTCATCTTGTGAAGCTGAGTTTATGGCTGCAACAGAGGGAGCTAAGCAAGCGATTTGGCTTCAGGATCTCCTAAGTGAAGTTACGGGGTGGAAGTGCAAGCAGATTATGTTATATGTTGACAACAAAGCAGCTATAGCACTCGCAAGAAACCCTGTGTTTCACGGCAAGAGTAAACACATTCACAAAAGATTTCACTTCATACGTGAATGTGTTGAGAGGGAGCTCATTTATGTTGATCACATTCCTGGAGCTGATCAAAAGGCAGACATACTAACAAAGGCATTGGCAAGGATTCAGTTTGTTGAAATGAGAAGGTTGCTAGGAGTTCAAGATGTTACAAGAGAAGATTCAAAGCTTAAGAGGGAGATTGTTGGATAAGCTTTGAGGCTTAGGCCCAAGATATTCTTACAAAGGAATGCTAAGAATAAAGAAGAAGATAAGCTCAAAACATATTTAGGAAGGAATCTAAATATTTGTGTTTTCCTATTAGGATTAGGATTTATGTTTTTATAAATAGCTATGTTGAGTTGTGACATAGGCTATGAGATTAAGAGAGCTTTGGGGTGTTTAGTTTTTGAGAGGATATTTTTCTAAACACATTAATAAAGATAGTTGTTCTTTATATTGTTCAAGTTTCTCTTAATCCTTTTATTTTATATATGCGAGTACTCAAAGAATTATAGCAGTGGTATTCTTGATAGTAGTTGTGGCAAAGGTGTTCCCCAAACATGTGTTGGACTATTGTTTTAATAAAACATCATTAGATACCGTTAAAACAGAAAAATTCATGAATCTTAATCACATACACGATTGACGTTACAAAATGAATACTAGGGGCAATATTAGTAATTACAAATAAAGATAATGTTAAAATTTTAAATTCTTGCATGAGCATTAGTTATTTTCTAATACTAGTTACAAAAAACACTATAAAAAAGGAAATTTACGATTTAATCAAATAAGAGATTGCATATGTCGACACTCAGGATTCTAATCATTACATGCTCTTGAATGGAGTGATAGAAAACATGAAAATGGCAAACCATTTGAAGAGTTTCAAGATTTAAACCGATAAAAATGCTTAAACCTAAATTAACTTCGTTTTCAAGTACAAATATACTCAAAATATACTACTATCTATGACATGATAGATATGTCTACGTTTTTTTTTAAGGTTTGATACTAATATAGATTTAATTAATAGTTTTCGTTACTTTAAAATGCAAATATATACTGTGTCTACTTATTTGTTTTTTTTTTTATCAAAATATTGTGTCTACTAAAATGATAATATTGCAGCTAAATGGGACCACAGATCCATTGTTTGCTAAATTTTGTGACGGCTAAGACAACCACACACGCATCTGTAATATTCGACTGGGCCACATAAGACACAACTCGAGCAAAGCAAATTTCTTTTTTATTTTTTACTAAAATCCTATGGTTTCCAAGCAAATCAGACAGAGCAAAGCAAGTTTTATTACCCTTCCATCTAATTATCTTTGATTCGTTTCATTTACAATGAAGGATTTTGATCAATCAACGATCACAAAATGAGAGATTCTGCTTTTGCTCTTTCTCTGTAAAAATCTAACAATGAAGATTCTGTCTGTACCATGAATCCAACAAACTGTAAGCTGTATCTTCTTCGCTTTTAAGGACCACCATACGATAGCATTTGACTATGGCTTCCTGCATTGTATAAACTCAACTGAGATATCGCTTTCGATACAAGTTCTCTCAACTCCATGTTCTGCAAACCCGCCAAGCGTTCTGCACCTTCAAGCACCGTCAAAACCTTTGCCTGTTCCAGTTGCCCGTGGTTACTAGCATTTATCGAAAGGTAACAAAGCAGCGCTAGACACTGTAGCTGCATTTGCTGCTCGAAGTTCCTAATCAGTTTCATCAGTAACGGGATCGCCCCGTATTCGATGATGTTCTTAGAGTGCTGTGAGCAGAGGAAGTTCTCGGGACAGACAAATTTCTGCAACGAAATCACAGCTGTTATCGCCACTTCTTGATTGCTACTACCGAGTTTCTCAACCAATGGCTCGATCATTCTCGTTTCTCTCGCAGGGAATGTCCGCGCCAACGACCCGATAGATTGAATCGCTGGGATTTTCAGAATCGGGCTATCAACATCTTTGATTAGCCATAACATCTGGTCAATAACAGCTTTAGCAGCCGGGGAATTGGTCTTGAAAGCTGCTCGTCTAAGGTCAGCGTTCGACTCTGCAGCAGCTGTTATCTCCATCAAAGTCATCAAACAATTGTACTGCAACTCACCAACTTCTTTTTCCACAATCTTGGCCAAAGAAAGCAACCCTTTCGTTTCCGTAATCCTCCTACTATTCGCCACATTCCCTCTAGCAAGCATCCACAGAGCTTCCGCACAATTAACCTTAAGCTCAAGTTTCACCTCAGGATTCTCATTATCCCTATCTTTCTTAAAATTCCCCGTTCTACTTCCACTACCACCAATGTCACGATACACATTCGACTTAGAACTCTTAAACGGCTTATAAACTTTCAAAGAAGGATCTCTCTCAATATCTTTGTTCATCTGAACAAGAGAGTGAATACTACTATGCTTACTCAAATGAAGATCATCGACAAACACATCCAAAGAAAGCAACGTAACTAGCGGCTTAATCACACTCAGCCTAGCAAACTCATCTTGAGCAATAGGATCGTGCTCAGCCATTCTTGCAACCAATGTAGCTACCTTAATCTGAACTCTAACAGAAGAATCACCAAGAACCTGAACAAGAATAGGAACACCGAGTTCATTAACAATAGACCTAACCTTATCTTCATCACAAGCCAATAACTCTAACGCCGTAGCCGCCGCGATTTGCCCCTCCGCTGATGAACTCTCCTTTAATAGCCTAAGCAAGGGAGCAACACCACCTTCGTCAACAATAATCTTCTTATTCCGATCATTATCTCCGGCAAGCGAACCGAGCTGATTCGCCGCGTCAATCTTATCAACCAATTTCCCCATCTGTACCGAAGCAACCAAAGACCAAACCCAAGGCAAAATCGGATCATTCGTAGCAATCGGAGGAAGCGAAATCACAATCCCACCACCACCGAAACTTCCGTCTCCGTCGGAATCAAACACACTCAGAATCCATTTCACATCACCGTTAGAAGAATCTAGAAGGTTAACCACTTTGCGAAAATCGCCAGCGTTGATGATAGTACAAACCCGCCGGATCAGATTGTGTCTCCTACACTTGCGAACGAGAGCGAAACCTCGCTCTAGATTCTTCTTAACGTCAACGATGACTCTCCGAATCGGCCGGTCGTAAACCGGTTGAGGAGAACCGGAGACGAACCGAACAAGCGTTCTAAGCATTTGAGCGAGACGATCTACTTGTTTACCAACCTCACCACACTCTGTTTTGAACGATTCAGCTTCATCCACCGCTACACGGAGTCGCTCCGCCGTGAGTATCAAACTCGAGAGCTCGTCTCCAATTCTACTCTCTTCTTCCATTAAAAGAGTCGCTCTTCTTCCCACCTCTCTCTCTCGCTCTCGATTACTAGGGTTTTTGTTTTTTGTGCACACTTGAAGCTGGTGGTGGTGGTGGTGGCTAGTGGTGTGTAAACAGCGTCGTCTTCGCCATTGTTAAGTCAAGAAAGAAGTCAAGTCCGTTTTTTTCTTTTGCTTTTTTCTACGGTTTCTCATTTTGACAGGCGCGTGAAGTGCACGGCTTACGTGTGTTGTTTCCTTTTTAAGTAAAATTTAATTTAATGCGTGGGGAAAAGATTAATACTAAATACATATACAGAATTAAGAAGCATTAATGAAGTTAATTTTAGGGGTCGTCATTAGTTCGAGATTTAACAAACATTCTTGGTAGTACCCTATTATTTTTTTGGAATTGTGCATATTGTTGTTATATGCGATAAGTTTATGTTGCTTATGTGATACACAAACAAAAAAAAAATATCTAGGAAAAAGTGTCTAGGTTTAGGTTATAATCATTGCGCTATGATGTTATCAAGTTGCTGCTGCATGTGGCGTTTTGCTTCTGAGTGGTTATTTGTTTAGCATATTTTGATTCTAGATATTCGAATCGGCCTAGTGGATTTTTGATATATTATGTGGGCTTAACCCTTAAAGGAAACAAAAATAAAAATCAAACTTTTCGTGGGTTTAGTTTTTGCTGGTAGTGGGCATATAGTTCAGCCCATACTCACGGTTCATTCATTATGGAGGGAAAGAAATACATTAGTAGAAGACATGATGGATGTATCAAAATAAGAAAAGACACACTCATATTGATTTGTCTTTTTTAGACCACTGTATTCTAAAACCCGATGAAGTAAAAAAAAAAATTTCGAATAAATTTTACATTTTATTCGAAAAAGAAAAGAAAACTCTAAAGAGGAAGAAGTGAGATGAATATATTAGTTTTTGATAAAGATGAAACATAGATTTTTCTTCTTTCTACATATGAAAAAAAAACTTAATTTCTTAAGAGCTTTGATGGAAAAAATGGGATTTGATCAAAAATGGGTGGGTTGGATAATGCAATGCCTTACTTCCGTCTCCTACTGTATTTTGATCAATGGAGATCCCAAAAGACGAATTATGCCAACACGTGGGATTCGTCAAGGGGACCCAATCTCTCCATACCTATTTATACTTTGTACTGAGGCCTTAATTGCTCAAATTAGGATCCATGGTTTAGGTATTTCGAACGCAAGTCCATGTGTTTCCCACTTACTTTTTGCAGACGACAATTTATTTTTCTGCAGAGCCAATCCTCAGCAATGCAAGGAAATTATCGATATAACCGTTTTTATGGCGAGGCGTCTGGACAAGAAATTAACTTCTCCAAATCTTCCATCATGTTTGGAACCGAGATCCCGTCCCATATACGTCAAGAGATCAAATCTATTGTTGGGATATCATAAAAAGGAGGCATGGGTACATACTTGGGTCTCCCTGAGAAGATTCATGGGTCAAAGGCAGAAGTCTTTGCATTCGTGAGGGATAGACTTCATAAGAAGGTAAACTTATGGACTTCGAAATCTCTATCCAAGGGAGGCAAGGAAGTCCTGATCAAATCAGTGGCGCAAGCAATTCCGACATATGTAATGTCGTGTTTTCTCTTACCAAAAGCTATATGCTCAAAACTAACTAGTGCGATAGCCAATTTCTGGTGGAGCAATATAGCAGACAGTAAAGGACTACACTAGATATCATGAGAGCAAATGTGTACTCAACTTTCGGAATGTGGGCTAGGCTTTAGAACACTAGAAGAATTTAACCTTGCCCTTTTGGCAAAGCAACTATGGAGATTGCTGAGATATTCAGATTCCCTTCTTAGCCGAGTTCTAAAAGGGAGATACTTTCGATATTGTAGTCCATTAGAGATACAAGTATCAAATCTACCTTCATATGGCTGGAGGAGCATGTTGGCAGCAAAGCTTGTTCTTTCGTACAGAATTCGTAAGATCATAAGCTCGGGTTTTAATACGTGCATCTGGACTGAACCATGGATCCCAGATACGCCAGCACGGCCACCCCAAAGTTTAACTAATGAGAGAAATCCCTTGATTTGTGTTAACATCTTGATAGATTTTAACACAAAGAAGTGGAAAATTGAACGTCTTCGGGAACTATTCCCTCCGAAAGAAATTACCCTTATTTTGGGGATTAAACCGAGCTTGAATGCCACGAGGGACGGCTATTCTTAGACTCTGACAAAGTCTGGAAATTATACTGTTAAAACTGGATACGAAGCTGCGAGAGCTCTCTCTCGCCCTGCTTGCGACCTCCCTTCTCAGGGACCTAGTGTTACGACACTTAAGGCGCAAGCATGGAAGTTATAAAAATCACAGAAGATTAAGCATTTTGTGTGGCAATGTGTGACTGGGTGCTTGGCAACATGTCAACGCCTACATTATCGCCATATTGGTAGAGATAAAGATTGTCCTAGATGTGGAGCGGAGGAGGAAACTATAAACCATATGCTATTTGAATGCCCCCAGCACGTCAAGTATGGGCTTTTCGAAAATCCCTTCCCATCTGAAACGACCAACCCTTTTTTTTTTTAAATAATAAATAATAAATATAATATAAAAAAAAAAAAGAAACTACAACTAGTGGTCTCATACCCACTAGCCACCTAACCATAATCACAACCAACAGCGGAATAACAATACCAATAACCAATAAATAATATCCAATAAATATAATAACCAATAGAATAATATCCAGTATAATTCCAACCATAAACCAATGAACCAGCAATCCTAAGCAACATTCTAGGACTCAACTCTAGCAACCTAACAAAAGCTAGACAACCAAGCGAACCACTAGAACATCCTCCTCTTCATTGCCTTGATTCCACGGTCACACTTTGCCTTTACCTTAACAAGTGATTCACAAAAATAAATACAACCAAATGAGAGGCTTTCCAATATCCAAGAACAACCAAACTTGTTCCTACAACCAATCACAACAACAAACAAATATTGAAAACAAACTGCCAAGAAAACAGAAAAGAACAACTTCACAAGTGAAACCACGAAATCAGAACTAACCGTTAACTTTCTAATCCCTCCGGTGTTCCCTTCATCTTCCCTATATAACAACCTCGATTTTCTATATGGGCGTGGTAGAGACTCTGGTGCAACTGATCAAAACTTGAGAACGTTCCCGTGGATGATGTGGTACATTTAGAAGGCAAGAAATAAGAAAGTGTTTGAAAATATCTCTGAATCTCCGCAAGATACACTGGAGAAAGTGATCCAAGAAGAAGAAGTTTGGAGAAGAGCAAATAACAGAGACTTAGCACCAGCGGTAGTAGAAGCATGCATACCTTCGATCCCAATTCCTCAAGAATCTCTTGTATGCTTTATAGATGGATCTTGGCATACAGAAGTGGATAGGAGTGTGCATGGCTGGATTGCGTCTATCGGTGATAGAATCCTGCATATAGGGCTAAAAGGATCGCGCATAAGCTTATCCCCATTACATGCAGAGTTAGATACCCTTATTTGGGCTATGGAGTGCTTATTAGCTTTGGACTTGGATAAAGCTCTTTTTGCTACGGATTGTTCAGACCTCCTAAGGATGACGTCTAATATCGAGGATTGACCGACCTTTTCATCAGAATTAAAGGATTTTATTCATTTCAGAGATAGATTTGCTAATTTTAGTATTAGATATATTTCCCGAGAGGATAATATCCGTGCCGATAAACTTGCGAAATGTGCAAGAGCACGAGGTTTCTGTTTTTCCTATGTAAGCTCGTCGGTACCTAATTGGCTCTCTCTCGAAGAGACTCATCTCCGATAACTTAATATATGGGGCTTAATCGTCAAAAAAAAAAAAAGCTTAACTATTTTGGAGTTGGTTAAAAGGTAAAGGCGGATGATTGGCTTTCTTCTAACTCATGTAGTTAAAGTAACATATATACTTGTTTTTACCATAATTAGATTTGTCAACTTCTTGAACCCTACTTAAGCCTTAAGGAAAATATATATATATATATATATATATATATTGGGCTTAAGTGGGTATTTTAGTTTTAGTTCAGCCCATATTCTTAATCAACTTTTGAAAATATTGAGAACTAAAAATCATTTATGGGTTTTGAAACCGTAAAGAGGTAGAGTGCATGATTGGATACGACTATCGGAACATGACTTTCTATACAGATTGTTCTGATCCGGTGAAGATGGTGTCTTCTCCTATCAACTGGTCGGCTTTTACACCCTACCTCGACGACATCAAGATAGATCAAGCGGAGTTTTATTCCTTTTCCCTATCTTTCGCTTCCCGTAATGCGAATGTAAGTGCGGATTCTTTGGCACGCCAAGCGCGATTGACACCGCAGCATATTTTGTTTGTAAACTCTTTGATGGATATATTATAGCTTTTGAGAAAGACTAAACATAATTTGTAGTTGGTTAAAAAGAAAAAGGCCAATGATTGACTTTTTTTTTTTTTTAACTCATGTAGGGTTTTTAAGTCTCTAAAATTAATTTATTAGTTAACATGCATATTCTCCCGACAAAGATTACTAATTAATCGATAACCATATGTCAGTTCATATAATTAACAAGGTTTGTTTATTTTATGTCTTCAAAACAACAAATTTATTTTCTTGCTATACTATATACTATAAAACAGCATCACGATTTCTTATTCAAGACGGTTAAAATTTTTAACATAAATATAAATATAAGAAAAAATGATTGCTAGTAAATATATATAGACTAGTAGTATTACTTGACCCAAGTTTTAATAAAAATAAATAAATACTGACACATAAGTATCATTTAATAATATGACCAAAACAAAACACATGTGGATGTAATTCAACCAAAATGTCACTATACTTTGATTAAACACAACAATATTTTTCGAACATGTAGCAATTTTTTTTATTAAATGCTCGTTGCTATATTAGTTTTTATTTATTACTTGATTGCTCTGCTTTTTTCTTAAAGCATCTTTTTGTCAAAACATATCAACTATTTATTTCTATATAATTCATGAATGATTGAACCCAAAGATCCTCACTCGTTGGTCTTTATATAGTCTTTGACCTCCTTTAATCTCTCCACATCTATCTCTCTCTCTCTCTCAAGATGGTAAAAGACAAAAATCTCACGGAGACACTTCTCTCTACGGCGGAAGAACGTCCTGATCTTCCTTTCTCACCGGCCGAAGATATACCTCCGATCACGACCGTTGGTGGCTTCGTTAGGGAGTTTAACGTGGAGACCAAGAAGCTATGGTACTTAGCCGGCCCTGCCATTTTCACGTCGATGAACCAATATTCTCTCGGCGCTGTTACTCAGGTTTTCGCCGGTCACATCAGCACCATATCTCTTGCTGCCGTCTCCGTCGAAAACTCAGTCATCGCCGGCTTTTCATTCGGGATCATGGTAAGTTACATTCTTAGCTCGTCGTTTAACATGTGTAGTATGTATTTATCAATTCAAGATTTTTTTCCTTTTTTTTTTTTGTGCATTTCTTATTCAAGATTATGTTTTCTTTCACTCAATTTTAAAATACATAAATGGGCTATAAATTCGTATATTTTACATTTTTATACGAAAAAAATATTATCATTTAAATTTTGGTCTAGGATATAAAATACAAAGACAAAATGAATACGTGACGACTATTTGGTTTGTTGTCAAAGTATTTATTTGTTAAAAAGACCATTTCTACTCAGTTAAAATATAGTTTTAAATCTTTTTTTTTACTTTTATATTTATATTTTGAAAGAATTTTAATTACTCTGTTTTGTTCTGAATTGTAATGTGTGCGTGAAACACAACTAGCTTGGAATGGGAAGTGCGTTAGAAACGCTATGTGGACAAGCGTTTGGAGCGGGGAAATTGTCAATGCTTGGCGTTTACTTACAACGATCATTGGTGATCCTAAACGTGACCGCTCTTATCCTCACTCTTCTTTACATTTTCGCGGCCCCAATCCTCGCGTTCATCGGCCAAACGGCCGCGATCTCTAGCGCCGCCGGGATATTTTCCATCTACATGATCCCTCAAATATTTGCTTACGCCGTTAACTTCCCAACCGCCAAGTTCTTACAGTCGCAAAGCAAGATCATGGTCATGGCCGCGATCTCGGCTGTTGCACTTGTTGTACACGTGCCCCTCACGTGGTTTGTCATTGAGAGGCTCCAGTGGGGTATGCCGGGTCTAGCCGTCGTGCTTAACCTCTCGTGGTGGTTAATTGTCACGGCTCAGCTCGTGTACATTTTTAGTGGTACGTGTGGTGAAGCTTGGTCTGGTTTATCGTGGGAGGCTTTTCATAATTTGTGGAGTTTCGTTAGGTTGTCTTTGGCTTCTGCTGTTATGCTCTGGTGAGACTATATATAACCAAACCCTACTTAATGTATATATATTTGATATTGTTAATTAATTTGATTAAATTTTTTACTTCGAAGTTTGGAGGTATGGTACTTTATGGCAATCATATTATTTGCTGGATATTTGAAGGATGCTGAAATCTCCGTAGCCGCCCTCTCCATCTGGTAAATTTATTTATGTTTTTTTGGTATTTTTACCATTACATTTTTTTATTTAGAAAAGTAATTTAAGGTTTATAAGATTCCTTGTCTGATTTGTTCAGTTTCTTGTTTTTTAAAATGTTATCATCAAGAATCTCTAGGAATTAGCACTGTGATCCGTCGTGCGTAGTAGACTTAATCGTTATTGTCGTCGACTAAATTATTCGTTGGTAGGTGGTCTTGGGCAGTGAAAACCCTAGCTACGTTAAATAATTTGCTGCATTAATATTATTCTTATTCTTCTTCTTTTTTTAATTTTTTTTTCTGCAACATTTTATTTTTAGTCATATAGTTAGTTATCAAAATACACCCAAAAAGACCAATATAAAGCTAAAATCGACTGTCAAATGTGTTTTTACTATGTTTTTGTTCAACATTATTTTTCATGGGAGTGTAGTAGTGTACATATTTGACCAGCTGGTTCAATCAACATAAAAGTTATGTATAGTAAAACTGAAAGAATTATAGTAGTTGATAATTTTTCCTTCATCTGACCCCACTATATATACTTTAATTCAACACATATATATAGTAATTATTCTTGCTGTCAAAAACAAATTATTGTTAAATCTTTATACTATGCACTCTGAAAACATAATTACTGTATTCTGGTCCACTACTATACGTCTAAACTTATTTTTTTTGGGTAACGATATGGAAAATGAAGCATGAATATATTGGGATGGACGGCAATGATTGCCATTGGGATGAACACTGCCGTAAGGTAAACACGTGCAAAAGTCGGAACCACCCTTTTTTTCTTCTAAACCTCTCTCTTTGGTATATACTAAAACAATTAATCTCGAAATGATGTAGTGTGAGAGTGTCTAATGAACTAGGAGCTAACCATCCAAGAACTGCGAAGTTCTCACTACTGGTAGCAGTGATAACATCGACTCTGATCGGGTTCATTGTATCAATGGTTCTACTCATCTTTAGAGACCAATATCCATCACTTTTTGTGAAAGACGAAAAAGTCATCATTCTTGTTAAAGAACTCACGCCAATACTTGCACTCTCCATTGTCATCAACAACGTCCAACCTGTCTTATCAGGTAATCTCAATTTTTTTATTTTATTTTAGGTAATCTCAATTTATTAAACAGAATTACAGAAAACATCAAATCTTGTTCCATTCGATTTATAACAATCTCAGTTTTTATCTTTATTAGATCATAGATGGTCCTTAAGCTTTAAATAAAACCTTGGTTCGTTTTATATTGTTACCATTAGAGCATCTCTATTGGAGTCTATAAATTAGAGACTTTCTAATAAAATAATAAAGAAAATTAAAAATAATGAGAGAGAAGTGAGAAGAAGTTTTTGTTTAACATTTGTCATTTACTTATTAGTTTAATTTTTGGTTTGAAATTAAAATTTAAAACTAAGATATCATTATTTTAATGTTTAGATATTCACAAGAGTTTCTAAACTAATGGACATGCTCTAACGTTTAAAATAGAATTTGGATCGCGTTAGGTTTGATTAATTTCCGTTTTATACTTACCTACTTCTATTTGAAAATGAGTCTGTTGGTTTGATTTGATACTGTTTAGCTAGATAGGAAAAATATTACAAAAAAATCGATAAGGCTTTGGTTATGTAAGAAGCTTCTTTAATAAATTTGATGGCATTATATGGTAATAAACTGATATATCAGGGGTGGCTGTGGGAGCTGGATGGCAAGCAGTGGTGGCGTACGTTAACATCGCCTGTTATTACTTGTTTGGAATCCCATTTGGTCTATTATTAGGATACACGTTTAAGTTTGGTGTAACGGTAATGAAACTCAAATCTTTTATCATTATACAAATCCTTGAAAATATTGAAAAAAAAAAATAACTAACAAGACCGATGATGCAAAAATCTTTGATGTGTTAGGGAATTTGGTGCGGGATGTTGACGGGAACAGTGGTTCAGACAATAGTCTTAACATGGATGATCTGCAAAACGAATTGGGACAAAGAGGTATAAGTCAAAAAAATACTATTAGAATTCAACCGATATGTTGTTTGAACTGGAGCTTCAATGTTTCTATTAGCTAATAATGCATGCATCTTTTTATGCAGGCTTCAATGGCTGAGGATAGGATAAAAGAATGGGGAGGAGAAGCATCTGAAATAAAGCAACTCATAAACTAAAAAGAGATCATAGGCCGGCCAAGTTATTCAAATCACATTTTAGTTTTAAAATCAGAGAAACTCTTTCTTCACCCTTTGTATTTGGTCATAAATATATCGGGTCCTGTATTTTTGTTTCGGTTATTAACTCTTTGATAGAGAGATTAATTAAGTCTAATAATAAGGCGCTAGATTATGTCTCATGAATTAACAAGTACAATCATATCATATTGATACTACCGATTTATTATTGAGCATGAATTAGGTTCATTTATATTTTCTACCTACACATTTAGGTATTATTTTTGTCATTAATGTTATGTGCCGACAAATACAAGTTGGACATTAATTCTCAGTAATGTTACCTTTGAAGAAATCAGTGTATGAGATAATCTATATATTGATTCTGTTGGTTTCATCAGTGACTATATATTAAGACAAGGCTCATGTTCACTTGAAGATTTGGTTCAAATTGCTTTGCATATAACTTATCCGCTCATTGGATTTGTGTTATAAGTCTGTCTACTAATGTATAGTCCACACGTTCATACACTACAGTTCTAATAATTAGGACTTCTTAATTTATGAATGGGATTGTCCTTTAATAATTGTTTCTTCATATTTATTGTTGGTATTCATTTTAGACTCGCACCAACCAAATATATGGCCAGTGGCCAATGCCATGTACAAAATTTATTGTTGGATTTAATTTTAAACTCGTACGTACCAACACCAGTGTCTGGACAATGCCATTTCCACGTTTTTTTTTTAGCTTAGCTCAGGATTGTTTCCATCACTTTGGCTCCTCTTGTTATATTACATGCTGTGACTTGTGGTCTTTCTCATTGAATGGTCCCTCTTCAAAGCTAAAGAGATGTGTTAACACACACAACACACATTTCTTTTTGGCAAATCAAGTCTATCCCATTAACGTGGCATTGAAGTCCTTAAATACACAAACGAAGCAATATAGATTGATAACCAACCCTAGAAACAAGAAACATAATTAAATGGGAATATGGAATCGTGGAGTTAATACCCTAAAACTAAGGAAACCACTAAGCATTTTTATTTCTTCTTTTCTCTTTGACCAAAGTCTTCTCTGTTTTGGTTCGGTTATGATCTTATCACTTCCATAGAGGAAAGGTTTTGAATTTTGAGGTGCTCATTCACACTCGAACATGATCGTTTCCCAATTTCGGTAGAATGAGATTTACCTGTTTTCAACAATGACTATGTTCAACGATGATAAAACAACCAATTTAAGTAGTAAGAAGATGACTTTAACTATGAAGAGATATAACACATAATCAAGTATACAACGTTATATATTTCCGTCAAATACTTTATATACAATGAAGCTTATACATGAAATTTATACATGAAATCAAATATAATTTCAAGACAATGTAGAAGAAACGGTAACCAAACCATAATTGAAAGAG